>APFE031584793.1:0-15781 GCA_000404065.3 Pinus taeda | reverse complement strand
ATTTTTCATCAATCAAAGTTAGTTTGGTCTTTGCCCACAAGTGCACACCTTATGATCTTGTAAAATTTAGGCCGTATGTATCTATGATTTTTTGTAGCCACGCAACATCTTTCAGCAGGAATAATATCCCCAAATAATGAATTTATGTACGAGAAAGTGATACGCACAAGAATTCAGATAGCTCCAAAATCATTGCTTTAATATGATGTCATAATAGTCTCTTCTGTAGATTGATTTTACCCAAATTTTGGCTAGAAACAATATAGGAAGGTTTCGACTGCTCCTTATAGGTTATTTTGGCAATGATGAAGCAACCTTGTCAATTCTAGATTCGAAAGGATGGCTGAAAAACGGGATCTATCTTACATCAATAAGGAATGATTTCTCTTTGCTGTGGACAAAACAAAGGAGTTGATAAAGTACAAAACATTTGAGGGGCCTTTTTATAGTAGATGAAAAACCAAAATATTGATCTTCTCAAACGAAACTTATATTTTTTCATGTAGCTCTAGCGGAATTGGACGAGTTACTTCTATCGAACACAAATATTATTGATGTCGTTGTTATTTCGCGAGTGCTATTTAATGCTACTTGATATAGTATGCTTCCCACTTATTGGGCTAATATCACTACTACATGATAAGGTTTTTTTAAGAAAATAGTTTGATACAAAATAACACTTTTGTCTCAACTTGAACTTTTCCTACTTTTTATTTATTTTAATTAATATTTATTTATTTTTTACATCTCATGGCGACATTCGAGGGGAGTGGAATAAAGGCGTATATAGATTTTTTCTGTTTGTCTCTTTAGTGATATTTCAAGGGGGAGCAGAACACTGGTGGCTGTATATTTTTTGGATAATAAAAAGAATCAATGAAGAGAATGATATGATAATTCCTTGTCACTAAATTGATTCTCCATATCAGATGCTACAGTTTATATGAACAAAAGGAAAAAATGAAGAGCAACACAAATATTTCTACAAGTGATGCTAGATTATTTATATGTCTATACTAATTTCCCTTCACTTATAATGTCAACCAAGGTTTGTAATCTTAGATCTACAAAATATCACGGTTCTATTCTAAAAATCACACCAACTATCTGATCTAATGTGTCATTCGAGCACATTTTATTTAAGCCTAAAATGAACCTAGTATAGAGTTAAGTACCCAGTACTTGAAACTAAGATCTTTGCCTTAACTCTTATATCAAAAATCAATCATTTTCTTGGATAAATCTTGTTGAAGTGAAGAAACCTATTAAGTTCCACCCTAGAATACTAAATATCATAAATTAAAGGATTGAATTACTTTAACAATATGGAGTGTTTGTAGTACTAGAATTATATCTTATTTGAATCTAATGAAATTTCTCAAATTAACCACTCAGAACAAATCTAACGATAATGTAACTTTACTTAATCCTAATTTCAACCAAATATTAACTCAAATAACTCTAACAATGGCTTGGCTAAAAAGAGCTTTCTTCACTCACAATTTCAACTTGAGCTCCACAATCACACATTATCAGAACAATGTCTCATTCAAACCCAATTTCTAATAATGCAATAAATTCTATTTCTAGCTTTAATTCTCTGATCAATAATAATCAAGACTGGAAGCACCATTCAATTCAAAAACAAATAACAAATGGTTAAATGAAAACTACAGTCATTCGGTAATAAATCCAAGCTTAGTTAATAAATACCAAACGTTCAGTATTAAATTTATAACTAAATTGATTTGATAAAGCTTGTCTAAGATTAGTGGTGGGCCCTTGCCACAACTCGCATAAAGATAATTTAAGACATAGTAAGTTTAATTGCTCACAAACCATCAACGATTAAGGAATCAGAGTCGAAATACTATATTATACAGTATTCAATAGAAATGATACATCATGATTCCCAGGTCAAATAAAATGAGACAAATATGTTCTTGCACAAATGTTACACTAAACTTCCTTCTCCTCTTTGTCTCTCTGTTTTCTAACCTATGACACTATTGGCGATCCTTTTTTAAAAAGATCATCATCTAAAAAAATTTCAATTGAAATATACAATAATAGCACATAGTAATTCATTTGTGGTATATTAAGACAAAATCAGATCTTTAGGATCAATTTTCTATTTTATACAAATCAGTTTCCACAATAATGATTATCTCTTTTCAAATACAATTCAATGATTTGATACAAGGATTAACATACCCTTGGAATTTTTGACATAGTTTGAACTAACTATGGAAAGGTTTCAAAAATGTTGACCATTATAAAGAGGAGTGTGAAAGCATATTATTGGCTTGCAAGTGAGTGATCTTAGTTCCAAATTAAATGCAAAATATAGTACTAAACAATTCCCTAGTACTGAATTGTACATCCCAACGCTGAATCATGAAATAAACTTGCCACAACTTGTGAGTTCATGTTTTCATATCAAGGTACCCTAATAAAGATACAAACACATTTCAATGTTAGCAAAGAATTATGAAAATGAGCCTAATTCATGATCCTTTACCTTCATTTATATTTTCCCCCTACGACAGAAAAAATTATAGTTCTAGATACCAAAAAGGATGAAAATGAGGAAAACAATTATCGAAGATGCTGGAATAAGGTATCAAAAGGAGGCCAAAAATAATTCTCAACGTCTCCCCCATGCTAATGAATTTGCATGCCCTTATGCAATCAACAAAATTTGTTAAAACTGTCAAAATTTTGGTATTAACCAGCCCTCATATGCCTATTGCACTAACTAATATTTCTAGGCCACGACCATTCATTGTATGTTTTTTTTTTATTCCTTTGAATCTTATCATAAGTAGTGTACCTTCAGGTGGGTTTCAACTACCTTACCTTCCACCTAAGAAATCTTTTGTTTCTTTCAGTCAAGCTATCATTTTTTGTTTTCAGGATTACATTTTGAGCCTTATACAATTCATTTTAAACTCTGACATCCCGATATAGGAATTTATAATTATGGGACTTTTCTTTTCTCTTGAGATATTTCCTCTGCAACCTCACGATTTGAGACTGTAACTCTCTCTCGGAAAAATGAAGGCCATCTTTAGAATAAAAAAAAAATTCTTGTAATCCAAATTTCTCATAAGATAACTTTTCTTTGACCTGACTTCTCATGGTTTTGGTTGCACGTTGGTCGCAAATAAGCCCATACTCAGATAGATATTTTCAATGAGAATTGCTTTGAAAATCAACAAAAGTATCAACAGTTTTTCCTCTCCACATGATGGTTTGTTTTTCATATGTGCTCTCACAAGTGACGGAGAAGGTTCTTTCGTGCTAACATGTGGCTCTTTCTTGGAAGTCAGTGAAACAGAAATTGACCGTAGAGGTTTTGCTATGTGGTGGATGTATTTGACGCATCATCCTACTAGTAAGTCTCCTTCCTTGCTATAGAGCTTGAGTCAAAGGTTGATTCAAAGAATCTTCAGGTTTCTTTGGTGATAGAATGGAATCTTTTTCCTCATTACTTTTTTTATTTCTATTCTTACTGTTATTAACCAATTTCTTCTTCTTCTTCTCCCTTTTAGTGTGGCCCTTATATTGATGAGATGTCTACTTCCTTTGTGTAGGGGTTCTATGTTCTATTTTTAACTGACGGGGTTTTTTCTTGGTCATCTCCTCCTGTTTCAACGATTTCAATTCATCCTTTGAAATGTTATGGTTCAACCCTTCTACTACAGGTTTTTTTCTTTTTCCTGATTCTACGACATGGATTTCCTTCTTCAGAAAAGTGCTAGGGTTCTTAATTGTTTGATTTTCTAGATATTCCCCTAAACCTTTACTAGAAGATGTTGCTCATTCTACTAATTTCGTTGACGACTCAAGATGGGTCTCATGCTCTTTTATTAACTTCCTGGGAGTAATGATTTTACATTTTACAATGGTTTCATCATTTTTCCCCAGAAATTTTTGTCTCCAAGAATTGTGCCCATGTATCCTCTCGATGCCCTAATACATATGTAATTACTGTTTTAATAAAGTCGTAGTGACAAAGTCGAGTTTTTGGATATTTAGGAGACGATTGAACATTTTTCATTACTTTTTGCAGGCTTTTCCATAAGAAGAATGGAAAATTCATATCACCATCATCTGTAAAATGAAAAAGCAACCTCATATGGTAAAGAAAGGTGAATGCATATCATCTCTCACATATTAAGTAGGTCTGTGATGCAGTTAACGATGGATTCAATTATTCTACTATGCAGCTTCTAGGAATGCCCTTAGTCTAGTCAATATTTTTATTCTCAGAATTTAAAATTTTCTCACATTTTTTATGCTCCACAAGATTTCCTTTGAAGTGTTTCTCTCCATTTGTAGGTAAAACAATTCCCTCCAACACCACTTCTTTTCTGAGCTCAAATTCCATGTCACCTACCTTCACAGAGGTGCCATTCAATTTTTGTGCAAATTTTAGAGAGATGCTATCATTGTTCCCCTGAAAATTTTGTAAAAACATCATCCATCTCTTGTCCTAAAATTTTCCCTTGCATTCCCCATACTATACCCTATTACTAAACTATGTGAATGTAGGCTCATGACATTCTCCCCAAATTCCAATGAAAAACTTATCGAGAAATTACAAAAGGGTTACAGATAATAGAAATGCTTGAATATTGATAGGATTACACGTATACAAGAGGATGTAAGGGCTAATAAGGGAGAAACTCGAGTCTTAACCAAATTGCATCCATTACCAATCATAATGAGGGGAGTACCAACCCTTATGATGACTCAGGAATGTTTATCACTTCAAGGATAAATGATGAGGGATGATTGGGGAAAAAGGGGTAGGAGAATATTTTTTAATTGAAAGAAGAAAATTAGAAAAAATACAAAAGTATAGATATTTTAGAGTTGGGCGCATAACTTTTGTCATGATTACCAGAAATGGAAGCTAAGAAATCATTTGATAAACCCACAACCACATTCCCTTTGTCAATTCAAAAATATGAAAAAAAATAAATTCATACATGTCTCAGATTGTACAATGTTTTTTAGGGACTCATGACTAAAATTTATGAAGTACTCCTACCTATTTCAAAATGCAGATGACTATCACATAAGTATGAAAGAAATTAACATTCTAACTCGTTCTACAATGAATTTCCATAATGATTTTTGAACTAGAGTTTTGTACTAGAGTTTTCTATTGGAGGATGAAAATTGAAACATTGAAGTTTGTTTTCTACTCGCGCTCAATCTAAAAAAGGTTGATCTGCATTAACCCTGAAATGATTTGATACTAGAGGCGGTTTCATTAGGAGTATCATACTATTTTAGACTGGAACAAATATTTGGAATTGTAATAAAAAAAATTCCATAACTTCTTCACAATTAGATACAAACTAACACAAACTTCATAATTTTGAACTGACAAGAAATATACTGCTTCAGGGTATTTAAACTTTGGTGCCATTATTTTATGGATTTTTAACTAGGCTTGGAATATTTATTGCTTGTTTGGTGTTTGAATTTTAAAGAGTCTCAGACACCAAAGAGGACTCCACAGGTTTCATTTCCATATGTATTCTACCAAACCAGAAGACTCCACAGGTTCCATTTCCATATGTATTCTACCAAACCAAAAGACTCCACAGGTTTCATTTCCATATGTATTCTACAAAGCTCCCTGATTATCACTGTCCCATCCAATTTTAATGAGATTTGGTTAGACTCTGCTAAGAGCCTTCATTTTTAATGAGTCTGAAGATACTCAAGGTAGTGCCCAAGGGGTCTCCTTTATGTAAGTATTCTACCAAGCACGAAAAAGAGTAATTATTTACATGGAAGATCCCCAACTATTTCGATCCCATTAATTTTAATAAGCATGGGTTAGATTGTTATCAGGGTATATATTTTTAGAGAGTACTCAAAGAAGACTCTAGAGGTGTTATTTTCCATAATGATCTATCACTCTTGGATAAAGGAATCAACTTACAAGCAACAAATTTACCTCTTTTATTCCTATTTTTTGGGCTAAGGAGGAAGGGGAAAATTAAGCCCACCTATAATATATATATATATATATATATATATCTAATAAGTACATTTTTGTAAAAGTTCATGTTTGAAAAGTGGTCGATGATCAATCCTCAATCAGTGTCTATTTACCACAAAGGGAGTTTGATCATCCTCAATGATCTTAATTTTAACTGAGCCATTGTCAAAAAATTCCTCCACTTCATAGGGCCCTAGCCATATAGCTGATAATTTCCCTTTCAAATGTTTGAAATTATTATTATACAATAATTCCAAGTCTCTTAGTTCGAAATTTTCTCTTTGATAAACCTATCATGCAAGCATGCCCTCTTATCTTGCAGCAACATAGTATTTTGGAGAGATTTCTGCCTAATCTCATCAATTTCGTTCAGTTGCAACACTCTTTGTTTTTGAGCTCCATTCAAATCGATCCTTAATTGAACAATAGCTTGAAAAGTTTTCACCTGAAATTCAATGGGTAGCACACCTACTTCCCAGACACCGGTTCATAGGGAGTATATCTAGTCACATTCCTCAATGTTATTATGTAGGCCCATAATGCTTATGGTAACCTTTCACCCCAATCTCCATGATGTAGTTGAAGTTTTTTAGTAAGAATAGACCTTCCGAGACTTTATTGGGTATATTCTACCAGCATTTAGACTATTAAATAGTATGCTTGTAGACTTTTGGTGCTAATTTAGTATTGTTTTAGTGATAAGTTTACATGCTTGGGTAAATTGTATCCCTAATTCAGGACAATCTCCTAGGGTACCTAAAAACGAGCAATATGTTTTCAGAGGAAATCCCACAACATATTTTTTCGCTAACACATTAAATATTTGGCTTCCCACCCATTTTGTTACACAATCAGTGCAAACTAGGATTATATCTTCTTTCCTAGACATCAGGATAATAATCCAAACAAATTTATGTGCCACTTTTCGAAAGGTTTTAAATTGATATCCTAAGTTTTGAAAGAGGCATCTCATCACTTCAAAATTTTCTTTCCCATTTTCTGAGAAAAGCATCAAAGCTAGAACAAACTACTAGCATACTTAAAAGGGTGGGCCAATATATGCCACATGAATGGACTTCATAATTTTTTCCTTTTAACAGCAATCACACCACATGGCTCATTATGGCAAGATTTCAAGACATCATACATCTCATCTTCCCACTCACATCTCATCATAATTAAATTTGGTCCTATGCGGTACAAATCTCCTTTTATCCATGAATAGTTAGCACTCAATTGAACAATCTTATTTTTTTCCCTTCTAGATAAATTTTGTGGTAGCTTACCTAACACCAAAAAATTAGCCACATCAATGAAGCAAGGAGTATGAGTGGATATGGAAAACAAATTCCCATGAAATTCATGTAGAAATGGGGAAGAAGCTTATGAAATGTTCATTTTGGACAAAAAATTTGCAGCTGAATTGTCACTTCCAAGCCTGTTAATCATAGAAATGTTAAATTCCTGAAGTAAAAGTAACCATCTCGTAATTCTACCATTTGTAATAGGTTTATTCATAAGAAATATAATAGTTGAATGATTAGTATGGATTTTTTCATAACCAGTAATATAATTCCCGAATTTGTTAATGGCATGGAATATTGCTAATAATTTCTTTCCATTGAAAGTGTACTTCAATTTTGTTGGTGAGATATTTTTGCTAACAAAATAAATAGGATAAGGAACTTGATTCTCTCTCTTACCTGACACAGCTCCAAGCGTTGTGTTTGATGCATCAGTGCAAATATAAAAACGGAGGCACCTGTTAGGGCCCCTAAATACTGGCGCAGTTGATAGCCTATCCTTTAGTACCTGGAAATCATTTGATAGTCAGTCTCCCATGAAAAATAAACATCTTTATCCAATGAATTAAACACAAGAGCTACAAGTATACTAAAATTTTCAATGAATATTTTGTAATACCCCTCGTGTCCTAGAAAGCTTCTTACCTCTTTTTCTGAAGTTGGAAATGGGATTTATGAAATTACCTCAATTTTTTCAGGGTCAACCTTCATGCCTATTTGTGATACATGATGGCCAAGTACAATCCATTTAGCGTGAATCGTTTTTCACTTTTCATTATGGAGAGCTAAATAGGTTTCTTGACAATGGATCAAAACCTTTCCTAAAATTTCCAAAGCATGATGAATATCGTTGCCATATATTGTAAAGTCATCCATGTGGACATCTGCACAATCATGTATAAGGTCAATGAAAATGGCTAAGGTAACCCTCTAAAAAGTTGTTTGAGCGTTGTATAAGTCGAAAGGAATAACTTAGTAGGAATAGTTGCCCCAAGGAAAGGTGAACGTAGTTTTCTCTTGATCTTCTAAGGCTCTTTAGATTTGATTATAGCCACTGTACCCATCTAAAAAGGAAAGATACTTCTTCCCAGACAAGATATCCAGTACCTGGTCAATAAAAGGTAAGGGAAATTAATCTCTCATGTTGGCTTTATTAAACTCTATGTAGTGAAGACATATCCTTCATTATCCATTTTTCTTTGGAGAAACTACTCGGGGAGATATCCATTTGCTTTAGGAAATGGGATATATACAATTTTCACTCAACATTTTTCGAAGTTCCTCTTTAATGATTTCCTTAAGGGTTGGATTCATTCTTCTTGGTGGTTGTCTTACAGGTCTCATTTTGTTCATTAGTGTAAATGTGATGGATTCATGTGTCGGGATGAATTCCTTTCATTTCTAAATAGTCCTAAGAAAATGCCCCAGATTATTTTTGAAACATTTTCACTGCCTGTTCTTGTTATTATGCACTTATGTCATGATCTATGTACAACATTTTTCCAGAGCCGATTTGAATAGGTTGAGCACCCACTTCTTTCTTTTCACCTACATATGTAATAGTAAAAGATGAAAAGATAGCAGCATAGTAGGTTTCATTAAAATTAGAGCTAAAAGCATCACTTTTACCACTAAAATAAATAGGGTATTCAATACATCTTATGTCAGTTAAAAATTGTTGCAAGAAAGTTAATAGAGGCAACATACATTCTTCCTCTCCCTAAGGGTTCTCTAACCAAGAGGGGACTTCATTAGCCAATTGAGCAGGTGGAAAAATTGTCAGCTTTTGGATTTGGGATCCATTAAAAATTATCATTTCTTCATTGGTGTAGGCATTAAAGGCATTGACAATAGCTATCCATGGTCTGCCCAAAACTATTGGATTTGAAGGTTTAGTTGTTTTGGGAGAGATTACAATAACATCCACTGGATAGTCATAGGAAGCCAAAGTTACAACTACGTCTTCTAGGATTCCAATAGGATTA
This sequence comes from Pinus taeda, assembly GCA_000404065.3. Classification (NCBI taxonomy): domain Eukaryota; kingdom Viridiplantae; phylum Streptophyta; class Pinopsida; order Pinales; family Pinaceae; genus Pinus; species Pinus taeda. The sequence continues at coordinate 6,467 of APFE031584793.1, read as the reverse complement.
AGAATAAACTTGTCTGACATTTCTAACACAATAGGTGTGGGTTTGAATTTATTTAATTGCAACAAGGTCACAGTATAAATGGTCATTTTATTACTGGTTGCCCCAAAATCTATTAGAGTGTTAGGTAGAAAAGCTCCATTGATTCCTATAGTTACTACTAGATGCCCTGTATCATCATACATTGGTGGCAACCCTCATATTAATTCAGAAATTTGGTTAACTACTTTAAGGGTTTGGGTTTTATTCTTCCTTCATCCATGTTTCTAGATACAAAGATCCCTAATGATTTTTGTGTAGATCGGTATGTCATTAATGGCCTATAATAAAGGGATGTTTACACAAATATTTCTTAGTTCGAATTCCAAATCATATTCCACGAGTACTTCCGTTTTCTTTACAAGTAGTCTCTTAGGAAAAGGAGCTTCTTTAGGTTCTTATGGTTCCTATGGCTCTTTTATTACATCATTCTTCTAAGTCTCCATTTGTTTATTTTCATAAAATTTGTTTTTAGTTTCGAATTTGGGATACTGCTCTTGAATGAGAACTACAAGTTTATTCTTATTTAACATTATCTCATACTTAAGTTGAATTTCATTTATAGGAAAATAAGTGAGAACATAGGTGGGAAAATACTGTGATGATATGTTTTGCAAAGGTTGAGGAGTTTTATTACTACGGTTAGATTGAGGTTGTGCAAGAAGTTGTGTTGGCCTTAGACAATTTGAGTTGAATGATTGTTGCATCTGCTATGAAGGTTGATTGGAACTTTGAGGTAGTCGTAGTGGCTATTGTGATGGAGTTGGTAATGTAGGTTACTGTAGTGTGGGATAGGGTGAATTATACCTTTTCTGGTATTGAGGAACATTAGGTGTCTATGGAACATAAGGTGGGTATTTTGGTTGGTAATGGGGATATGAAGGGGCTAGGAATTGAGAATGATAAACATTCCCATAAGGGTTTCCTATCCATCCTTTATTCCATGGTGAATTTTGAGGTGGTTGAGTTGACCATGGAGGATAAGATGTCTATGGGTTCCATGTTTTAAATTGGGGAAAACGCTGCACATTAGGATCTTGATCAAGATTATTATTTTGTGCCCTCCATGGTGGTCATCTAGAAGTTTGGGGAAGCTCACTTGTTTGAGTCCCTCCTTTATAAATAGCATATATCCCTCGTAAGGAAGGAAATTGATCAGTGGGGTGATCATGTGTCCAAATTCCACAAACCTCTATCACATTTATAGGACACTCTCTTTCAACATGTTTCCTTCTACACTTTAGACAGAAAATTGCTAAAGCGACCTTCTCCTCTTCCTATTTTTTCTTGATTTTATGGGTATCAAATTGGTCACTGGTAGAGTTAATAATGATTGTCTTAAATTTTTTGAAAATATTCCTTATCTCTATCCAATTAACTCCTCCTTGTACAAGTTTATCAATTCTAGATACAGAGTCTATCGAATTGTCATGAATTATTTTGCATACTTTAGATTGGCTTCTATAATAGGATTTTCAAAGCTCAACTCTCTTACGAAAGGGTTTCTTTTAGAATATGTAACCTAAGCTCAATGGGTTTAAGGATTCAATAAGATCTTCTATTAGCCTTTTTAAGAAGATAGTGCTAATGGTTCACGCATCTAAATTACCTATTCGAGACTTTAGAAAGTTATAAATGAATCTCTTAAGATACTCTTCAAGGCTTTCTTCTTCCATTTGTTACATCCTATAAATGTCATTAATGTCTCTTCTTTTACAATAATCTTTATAATTTTTTAGAAAAGCATATTTCATCTCATTCCATGAATAGATGGTGTTTTCCCCTAGGCTCATAAACCACCTAAGGGCTGAGTATTTCAAGGTAGCATGGAATAGTTTAAGTTTTTTTGCATCATCATGATAATTATAAATTCTACAAAGAATATAAAATTCAAACTAAAAAAAAGCAGGGTCTTCTGAAGACATATCATGGAACAGTGGAACGGATGCCAAAGGTATGTTATTTATAGTAATGATCCTTGTGACATCTAAGAAAGGAAATTAGAACATAGTCTTTGCTTCTTCCTCATGTTCATTTTTATCAGGTCCGCCCCTAGGTCCATCTCTTCTTCCACCATTACCATTAATTATGTCATTTTTCCTATTCTCTTCACCCTCTCTTCCATCCATTCCCTCAAAATATTTAAAGGCAATGGAATCTGGTGTAATGTTCCACATAGAGGATGATTCAACTGAATTATCACTTATGTGCAGAAGTACTAAATCTCTCTATGGTGCTCCTACTACATATTCTACCTACGAAACTACCACTTCCTGGAGTACAGGTGATTCCTCTCTCTGTAGCTTCTTCCAACACATATTTCTCTTATTGTATTATGCCTTCGAACTATATTATCCCTTATGTATTTGATCCAACCTTATTCAAGGATAATATGGTATAAAAAATTTCCCCTTTCTACACGATTGCTGCATGATGATTAGCAAGGTTAATTTGGGGGTTCTTTGTAGGACCAAACAAATATGAAGGTAAATTTTCACTCTGGATTAATCTTCCCTTACTATCTCTAGGTCTAACTCTAGTTCTAAACATAAGAAAAAGAACTAAGGAATTCAATTAGGGAAAAGTAGACTTTGGAGCAACCCCACCATAGTGGATGCATGTCTCTTCACTCACCTCATACTATACTCTCTCTGCAATCTAGTTTCCTTCTAAATTTACTATCTCAGACATAAATATATTGAAATCCTAAGAGAAAAATGTTACCTAGATTGTTAACAACTCCTCGACAACGGTGCCACAAATGTTAGGGGATTTATATGTCTTTATTAATTTCCATCGACTTAAAATGTCAACTAATGTTAATAATCTTAGAGCTTCAAAACACTACGGTTCTAGGTACATATCTATTAAAGTATACGTACTCTATTCTAAAAAGTGCACCAACTATCTAATCCAATTTGTCTCTCTAGCACACTTCATTTAATCCTAAAATCAACCCAGTAAAGAATTAAGTACTGACAACTTGAAACTCAGATCTTTGTCTTAACTCCTACATGGGAAATCATTCAATTTCTTTGATCAAACTTGCCGAAGTGAAGAAACCTACTAATTTTCACTCAATAATACTAAATAGCATAAATCATAGGACTAAATTACATAAACAATATGCAGTGTTTACAATACTGGAATTCTAGCTTCTTTAAATCTAACGTAATTCCTTAGATCAATGCCAATCCAGGTTAATTAACCTGTCATAAAAAATCTAACGATAACTTAACTGTATTTCATCCTACTTTAACCCAAATATAACCTAGAATAACTTTGATAATGCTTCACTGAAAAGAAGATTTCTTTGCTCAAAATTTCAACTTAAGGTCTACATTCACACATTACCATAACAATATCTCATTCAAACCCAACATGCAATAATGTAATAAATTCTAATTCTATCTTTAATTCTCTAATAAATAATAAGCAATATTGGTAACACCATTCAATTCAAAACAAAGAACAAGTGGTTAAATGAAAACTACATTCCATCTGTACTAAATCTAAACTTAGCTAACAAATACCAAACATTGAGTACTAAATTTCTTACTAAATTGAGTTGATAAAGATTGTCTAGGATTAGTGGTGGGACCTGGCCATGACCTGTTTCAAGTTAAGTTAGCACACAGTAAATTAAACTACTTACAAGACATCAATGATTAAGGAATATGAGCCAAAATACTATATTATGAAGTCTTTAATAGAATTGATACATCATGATCCCCACATCAAATAAAATGAGACACATATGTTATGGAACAAATGATACACTAAGATTCCTTCTCCTCTCTATCTCTCTCTTTTCTAACCTATGACACTATTGACGATCTCTTTTTAACATGATCGTTGTCTCAAACTATTACAACTCAAATATACAAGAATAACACAAAATAATTTGATGGTGTCATATTAAAACAAAATGAGATATTTAGGAGCATTTCTTTAGTTTATACAATCGATGCCCACAATGATCGATGTATCTAGTCAAATACAACTCAATGTTTCCATACAAGGACTAACATACTCTTGGAATTGCTGACATATCTCAGACTAACTATAGAAAGGTTCCAAAAATGTTGACCATTTTCAAGAGGAGTGTGAAAGCATACTATTGGCTTGCAAGTGAGTGATCTTAGTACCAAATTAAGTGGATAATATAATATTTAACAACTTCCTAGCACTAAACTGTCCATCCCAATGTTGAATCATGAAATAAACCTATCACAACTAGGCATTTCATGTTTTCATATCAAGGTCCCCCTAATAAAGATATAATGACATTTAAATGTTAGGAACATAATATAAACTTAGCTTAATTATTTATTTAAATCAACTAAAGAATTATGAAAATGATCCTCATTCATGATCACTTACGTGCATTCATATTTTTTCCATGGGACAGACAAAATGATAGTTCTGGATACCAAAAGGGATCAAAATGAGGAAACACATTGTGGAATATGGTGGAATAAGGTATCAAAAGGATAAAAAAGCAAGTCTCAACAAGCAACAAGTGATTGTTTCTTCTATAAGGTTTATCAGGATATGCTAAGACCTGCATTTTGTCTACCTTGTAAAAATACTTGCTTTGAAAAAGATTGGATGCCTTATCAGCTCTCCCTATGGAATAAGGAATCTTTGGATCACAAATGGGGCTTTTCAATGGCATGAAAAGCCCTCATTGATTCCCACTACATATTTCTTCCTTCCCTCTAGAATTACTTTATCCCTCATATTGAGATGAATATTAGGGCAGTAGGATATGCTCTTGGAATTCATGTTGTGTAGAGTCTATCCCTCATATTGACACGACTATTGGGGCCATAGGTTATGCTCTCGGAATCCATGGTGTATAGAGTCTGGAATGAAGTGCTCTCATAGGAAACACAAAATCTCTTAATTAGGTGCCATGGAGTCCTCCCTTCTCTCATTTCTCGCTACAAATATGTTAAAAATTTGAATATATCTAAGTGCAGGGATCAATTGCAAGAGAAAGATCTCGAATTGGCCCTCAAATCCATTAAAAAAATAATTACTTTATGATTAAGGAACCCCCAACAATCACATGAATGCATTTGAAATCTAGGGTTTGTAGGGTTTGTGAATAATTGTACTCTACTAGAGGATGTCCTTGACTTCCATACCCAATTGCCAAGATTTAAGTTTTGAGATAATGACTAGGCTTTGTAAAGGGCTCAGTGCTATCAATCCCGTGAATTATAGGAATTTTCTTGATAATTCCCTGGAAAGGTTTAAAACTATGAAAATATCCAAGAATTTGGTTTAAAGTGTTTTTTTGGATTCACTCCACTTCGTTTGATAAACATGGGTGATAATTATGCAACATTTCTAAGGTTCTCACTTAAGCTTCAGCCATCCATCAAAATTACCCTGGCCATCCATTCTCTCATCACTCACAGGTGCAATATGTGGGTATTGTCTTTATAGTTCTCGTGTACCAACTTGTGAGAATTACTCATATAATGTCAAACTCCTAATCCTTCCCATGGATTCTATTAGGAGTGTTCTTCTCACTATTATCCATAAGGACTTTTACTTGATTTGATGAATTAAAATCCATTTCACTAAGAACACATTTAATAGTTTTTCTTATGTTGACTGAAATAATTTATGGCTTTAGTAAAGATTAAGTGTTCATGGTCAATGGGAAGAATTTAGAGGAGATTGTTATGAGTGTGGGATTAAGACAATATTTAGCGTTGTACACCATGTGTTGGCACTCTTTTCTAAAAAAGCCTTTGCCAAATAAATTTTAAACCATAAAAAGAGATGAAATATGAATGCTTACGACTATGAAATCAAGAGACCTCGCTTGAGACTAAGCTCCTCATTCACTATATTTGGTACCCCTCGAGAAAATATTTCTTTGGTTTTCTCCTCGAATATACATTAAATCCATAATGATATTCATTTTTCTTATTAAAGAAACATAGAGTGTGGCTTATTGTGTAAGAGTGAGGTATTGAATCACCCACTCATTCATTCAATGGAGAGTGTAACACTAAAACAAGGGACAAAATGGATCATGTTAGGAAATGATGTACTTAGCCCTGTTTTGCAACCACGAATTGACCAAACCTTTGTAATGGGACTCCTCATTATTTTCATTCATATTATTAGCTGGTAACCCTCATTAAGAAATGCCTATTTTCATAAGGAAACAATAATAAAAACCAGAGAGTTACATGGACAGGGGAAAAAATCCTAAAACCATAACATACCAACTTGTAGAGAAGCCATAACCATTATCGGTAGAGAATATCAAAATTCCTTGATAAGATTTGGTTGTTCATGTTACCCTTCATTTCCATGGGAGTGATGTCAAGGAGAACAATTCTAGAGAGCTATCCCTATCCATGTAGACATACTCGCTAGAGAATCCTTAAATGGGGTTATAAAGC
>APFE031584783.1:27039-40428 GCA_000404065.3 Pinus taeda | reverse complement strand
ATTTTGTTAGTACACAAACCCATGTAATTCATTCAAACATTCTCATGGTGAGGAAAATTAAGCAATCATCTCATAGAAAAATTGGAACGATAACATAGACTTAATAAAATCTTCTCATAAAAACTTGGAACTATAACAGAGAAAGAGAGAGAGAGAGAGAGATTAAGAATCATCATACAAACATTCCATACATTTGAGACCAACTAAAACCTCTCTTGGAGGGAGGAGCACCATCACCCAACCATGAATCACCTTTTACTCCCTCCGAGCCGAAGATCTTGCCAAGCATCAACTGCCCTCAATTGATCAATCACTGGGTATTTAATACCCTCTTTCATGATTTAGCTACCACTATCGACAACCTTCTTTTATGGAATTTTCCATTTTCCTATGTCTTTTTTGCAAAATCTCATATTTATATCCCAGGAGGCTTTTCCTCATAAAATCTTGCCTTTATTTCCCATGAAGCTTTTATGTTTGATGGATCTTTATCTCCCATCCATCCGATGGATATCTAATCCATCCAAACTTATCTATAATTTCATATAGAAGCTTATTATGAAAGATTCATCTCTATTCCCGTTCCTCATGGGATTTGGAAAGAATCTCCTCTATCTTGGTGCTCCACCCTCTAAGTGATTTATTTTATTAATTTATTAATAACACATTTTCTTTTCATAGTACATATCACCTAGCTTTCGTCATCTTAGGTTTAGAATAGTTTAACCCACAAAGGAGGGTATCACACCTAGCTTCCCTCAACTTAGGTTTACAATCATTTAAAAGACAAGGGAGGATATCAAACCTAGCCTTAACTCAGCTTAGGTTTACAATAATTTAGCACACAAGGGAGGATATCACACCTAGTTGTAACTCAGCTTAGGTTTGGAATAATTTAGTACACAAGGGAGGGGTGTTAAAAAACTAAGGAAACACACATAATACAATTTCAAGTTATTATAAAAACAAACACCCAAATATGAAAATGCAACATTAAATAAGCAATCAAACACTATAAAAAGTAAAACATACAGTACAAGTTCAAGCAAACAAACAATATACAAATTGGACTAAACACAAAATATGCAATTTCAAATAACTAATTGCACATGATAGAATTTCAAGTCAATAAAAGAAAACACTCAAATATTCTTATCTAGCTTTAAAAAAAAACACACACACACACAATATACAAATTAAAATCTACATTATGTTTACCCATTCAAATTCATAATTCATCACAATAAACACATGATTACAATTCCAAATTACATACAAATATTCATAAATAAACATGGATACAAGCATTCACATATATATGGGATTTTAATTAAATAAAAATACAAAATACTAGACCAAATAAGCAAACACACTATATAAAATTTGGTCTCAAAATACAAAAGAAAATAATCATTATTAGGACAACCCACATATAGATATGAAATTTCAAAAAAGAAAACACGCAATTCAACTAAACACACACACAAATTCAAAGTAACATGGTATAGTATCAATTCAATATATGAACATAAAGACATAAATACATTAAATTATATATGTATACCATTATCTAATTATATAAAATATAAATAATAGAATATAAAAAGCTTTAAAAATCAACTAAAATGAAAACCAAAAAAAAATAAAAAACCAATATGAATGGCCTGTTAAGTATAATTATATTTAGTGTTTTTCAATGCATGGTGAAAGATTGTATAATTTATATTTTTGTAAAAAAAAAGAATATATTATTATAGAGTTTTTTTTTTAAAATGTTAAGTGTGTTTATGAGGTGAGATGCGAATGGGATAAGTGTTATAATATGAATGGATGATCATTGAAGTGTAATATGACATGCCTAAAATATAAATTTCTAAAGTAAATGTATCTTTAAAAAAAATAGGTTTTGACGGGTATGATTTTAAGGAAAAGTAATCAACACAAACAAAGATAACTACACTAAGATAACTACACTGCTGAAAGAAAAATGGTGCCCCATCCTTCTTGAGAACTAGGAAGGGGTTTAACCCTTTCCATAAAAAATATTTTTATTAATAATTGTGTGCATAATTCTCTTACAGTATTTGAGAGAAGGAAAGAATAATATATAACTACATCAATATTTACTCTAAAAAAAACCCTTTCACCAAAACTAGGAGGTGAAATCCCTCCTGTAAATAAATTTGCATGCAATACCACATAAATATTAGAGAAAAATGTATATTTTTAATAAGATATAATGAAAATTATCAATTTGTCTTTTATATAAAAGTAATAAATCTTTCTATCACATATTTAAATAATGAAAACAAATAGGAATCCACTTTCGAAAATGTATATTTTTACACCCAAAAGGGAAAAACCCACAGATTAAATGAACAAATAATGCAATACACAGCAAGTCATGTTAAAAAAAAATAATGTGTTAAACTAATAAAGAAGAGTTTATACTAGAAAACCACAAAATAAATTAAAACACAATAGATTAAACCCAAATACAGAGCTATCAGAAGTCATTAAAAATCTAGTGATGCTTGAATTCACAGGGGATAACTTATTGAAGGAATGATGGAAAAATTATATGTAATAAAAATTATTGAGGATGATTGAAAAAATAAAGAAAATTTTAAATTTAATACAAATTATTTAGGAGGAAGGAGAGCCTTAAATTCAATAAAATTGGCTAAAGCACCATGTTTCAACTAATCAAAAGGAGAGATACAGGGCCATCTCTATATATCTAGAATTGGAATTGGATTTCATGTTCAACAAGCTAATTGGAATGCCTTGAACAACAACAACAACGTCAACCACCTCTTTCCTTCCATATTTCATTCATTTTCCTGCAACGTCAACTCTTCATTCACTCCAATAATTTACAATGCACCAAACAAAAATACAAAGTTATGAAATGGAATTAGTTCTTACAACAAGGCATAGATGAATAGAAACATTGAAATTAAATAGAATCTAATCGATACCATTTTTAGAGATAATTGATTTCTCTGAGCCCAAAAAATCGGTAAATAACTCATTTTTCCTCCTCTTCCCTTCTATTTTCAGCCTCCTCCTCTATCCCACATAACCATGATTGACTCAAACACAGACTCAACACAGACAGACCTAAACTCTGACCACACATTAGCCAAACACATATGAATAATCACAATCGATATGGACAAAAGAAAAGGAAGATGTTGGAAAAATGATAAGACTTAATATAGGGATTCCGCACTTTCCTTCAATGGCTACAAGAGTTTTACCACCTGTACTTCCTCTGGGATTCCATGCTCTCTCTTCAATTGAGAGTTCATGCTTTTTCAAATTTCAATCCAATCCATTGATCTGATATTCACCCTATGAGTGACATCAGTTGAAGATTTATTAAACAAAGGTATTACAGACTCATGTGTTGGTGTGTGTTCTATGTTATTGAAGCAACAGATCGATCAGATTGCTAAGACACAGACAAAAAAATGGAAATACAACAGAGAAATATAGTAAGAAAATACAAAGACACAAGATTTTTTAATAAGGAGTTCACCCTATTCTCCAGGGCTATGTCTCCAGTCTAGCTTTCAGTGGTAGCCTTGTTTTATTGTGCCCTTATGTAGAGAATTACAATATAGGGACTCAATGTGAGTTCTCCTGAAGTAGGTTTTGCTTGGTAGGGTGGTTCTTGGATTCCCCAAGCCACTGGAGTACACAGACTCTTCTTCTTCCTACCAGCTCTGCGACCTTTTGGTCTACAGTGGCAAGAGCCAACTGTGTTGCTTAGTCCAGACAGATTCCTCTGTGGGATGGCTTGAATCTCTCAAGCTCTCTGGTGCTCGATGTTGTCGCTGGTCAGATCAGCCCTCTCTCTCTTTCTTCTTTTTCTTTACTGCATTCTTCTCTAGTTTCTATCTCTCAATGTTCAGTCTTCCTCTAGAGATTCATTCTGACTGACTTGACTTGTCTATTCTCTCTGTTCATGCTTTTTAGCCGTTCAAACTCATGTTTGTTCGATTCCTCTTCCGCCTTTATCGATTCAGCTTCTGTAGCTACGCTTTGAGTTCCCTATTCAGCATCAACATGAACACTCAAGGAATGGCCATTTGTCCTCTTCTATATGGCGCCAACCTACATTGTTGGTTCGTATCTTCACTTAAGTCGTGGATGAAGTCTTTCCTCGACCGTGGTGGTCAAATAGATTCCAAATATTTACAAATCATGGCATATTCCTTCGTCGATTTTTCTTCCTCCATCGGGCTTCATCTCAACCATTCGATCGGGCTCTATTAATAACGTGCGATCAATGACAGTTATAACATCCGATCAACGACAATTTTCTCTCACCTCCACATGCCATGCGTCGATCATTGAGTGGTATCACTCTACTCCCACCCAAAACTGCTTACCATTTGAGGGTGCCTCGATCAATACCACCGGTTTCCAAAGCACGGGTCTCGCCTTCATACGTTTATTGCTTTTTGCCTTTTTCGCCCGCGGTTCTCTGGTTCGCCATGCATCTGAGTGCTCGGACTTCCCCCATTTTGGCCCTGTTTTCCCAGCAATGTGCTAATTTCACATCAAAATCCACCTCCTCTTCCCATCCCGGGGCTCCCAGGGGCTACTTTGACCTCCTGCGCAGTCTCCATGGGCATCGGTTAGCGATCTTTGACCTAGGTCCTCGTCGTTCCACGTTGGATGCTATTGCCACTAGTTCAAGGGTGTTTTTGATCATTGTTCAGAATTATTAGAGATTTTTCCTGACTTGATACAGTCATGGTTATTTGACAGTGTTTTATGCATCCAATTTCGATCACGGCCTTCCCACTAAAAAATATTTTGGACCACAAAAAGTTTGTTTTCTTTCAAGCATCGACTAAGTGAGGATACTATTGTCTCACTTGTCCAATCTCAATCCAATTTGCACTGCTCATCTTTGAACCTTTGAGTCCAATACTGAGGTATTCAACATCTCCTCTGTGCGTCATCCTTACCTTCTTGTCCAAGACTTTGTCTTCCTATAATTCATTAAGATATTCAGGTAGTAGGTCATCAAGAAAAGGCAATTGACTTTTCTCTTCAGGATCCTCAATCATTGAAGGTTCAAACAATCTCAAGCAATCTACATTTACCACTGAGTAGATGTCCATGTAAGTTGGTAGATCAAGGTGAAAAGCATTTTCACCAATATTCTCAAGTATCCTGAAAGGTCCATACCTGATAGGATTTAGCTTTTTACCTTCTCCTTGCATCCTGTCCTTGTTGATATATAGCTAGACCTTGTCTCCAACTTGAAAACTATGCTCCATCTGATGCTTGTCACGCCTAGCCTTATATTTGGCTTGGCTCTTTTCCAACTATTCCTGTACTTCCTAGTGGATCTCCTGGATCTGTTCAATGAACCTAGTTGCCTTGTCCAAATGACTGTGTCCATTAACCATGGTATCTTTACCAAAGACAAAATCCAAAGGTGACATTGGTATGAAACCAAAACAGGTCTCAAAAGGAGATCTCTGTGTAGAAGAGTGTTTTTCTTTATTGTAAGCATTCTGCACATAACAAAAATGTTTATCCCAAAGCTTAGGATGTTTTCTGCAATATCCCTTGAGAAACTGGATCACTGTCATGTTAACTACTTCTGTCTAGCCATTGGTTTGTGGAGGAAAAGTTGTGCTTTTCTTCAATTGGGTGTCCATCAGTTCCCAAAGACTTGACCAAAACTTCCCCACAAATCGAGTGTCTCGATCAGAGACAATAGAAGTGGGTAATCCAAAATGAACCCATACATGTTGAAAGAATAATTTTGCAATATTTTTAGCTATAATCTGTTTATTACAAGGTATCAAAATGCACATTTTGCTTAACCCATCCACAACCACATATAAATAATCATGACCCTTCCTAGATTTAGGCAGTCCTCCAACAAATCCATGGAAACACTTTCCCAAGGGTGAGAAGGAACTGGTAAAGGAGTGTACAAACATAGTTTTCTATTGCTGGGCTTGCTTTTAGCAGACATAGTACACCCTCTTACATATCTAGAAACTGTCTCATTCATTTTCGGCCAATAACAAAATATTTGGAGCTATGCAACTGCTTTACTTACCCTAAAGTGACATGATATCAGAGAAGTTTGTGCCTCTCTAATTATCTTTATTCTCTCTATTTGTCGAATGTAAAGTTTCACACAATGGTATAAGAGTTGGTCTTTCACATGAGAGTCCAATTCTTCTACCTTTTTACCTTGACTCAAAGTTGCATATACATATTTAAAGTCTATATCTTGAGCATATTGTTCTATGTAGCTTTCATGTAGCACAAAATTATGCTTAAGTATGGTAGATGCATTTATAATGGGTCTAGAGACAATGTTTGCAACTTTGTTGTGTATGCCATTCTTATATCTAATGACTAGGTGAAACTGTTGTAGAAATCCCATCCATCTATAATTCCTTGATTGTTGCAACTTAGTTTGGAAGTGTAGATATTGAAGTTGTTGATGATCAATATGTATTACTATATCTTTGCCCATTAAGTAATGTTTCCACATTTTCATACTCTAAACTAATGCATACAATTCTTTATCATAGGTAGGATAGTTAACGACTACAGGATTAAAAGTCTCAGAATGATAACATATGGGTTTACCGTGTTGTGTCAACACTACTCCCATGGCATAGTCACTGACATATGTTTGGATTTAAAACGGTCTTTGTAGATCTGGCAGTGCTAATACAGGCATTGTACTAATCTTTTCTTTCAAGGTGTCGAAGGCTTTTTGATGTTTGCCTCCCCACTGAAACACCTTGTTCAATGATGTCAAAGCATGTAAGGGAGCTGCAATTGAGGAAAAATTAGAAATGAACTTCCTCCAATATTGTTTTGCTCCTAAGAAGCTTCTTACTTCTGTAGCAGACTTGGTTTTAGGCCAGTTTACAATGACTACCACTTTAGAGGGATCTATTTTCAGTTCACCACCCCTACTATATGACCCAAATAATTTAGGGATGTTTTGCCAAATTCACATTTTGAGAGTTTAACATAAAGTTTTTCTCTTTTCAAAACATCTAATTTCTTCTTAACATACTTTAAGTGTTCTTCCCATGTTTTACTAAAATTCAGAATGTCATCCAGATACACAATAACAAAATCATCAAGAAAATGTCTGAGTACTTCATTCATTAATCTCATGAAAGTAGCAGGAGCATTGGTCAAGCCAAAAGGCATAACCAGCCACTGATACAATCCCTGCTTTGTTTTAAAAGCAGCCTTTTGTGCATCTTGCTCCGTAACTCTGGCTCAATGGTATCCACTATGCAAATCCATCTTGGTGAAATAAAGAACTTCCTTTAATTGATCCAAAAGATCATCTATGCGAGGAAGGGGATAACGATTTTTTATTTTTATCTTATTTAATGCTCAGTAGTCAATACACATTCTCCAAGAGCCATCTTTCTTTCTCCAAAATGATTGGTGAACCACATGGTGATGTGCTAGGCCTGATGAACCGTTTCTCTAGCAACTCCTGCACCTGCTTCTTGATTTCAGCATTCTCTAAAGCAGACAACCTGTACATCCCAATGTTAAGCAATGGAACATTTTGCTGCAAAATAATATCATTTACTGTTTCCTTTCTGGGTGGCAAACCTTTAGGTTACTGAAACAGAATATCATACTCTGAAACAATGTTTTCTATATCAACTTGCTGCTGAGCATTACAACCCTCAAATACATTGGTTTTATTAGGTTTCTTTTCCTTTACAACCATTAGTAAGAATTGTTTGCATGAATTTATCATTCTTTTCATCTACCGAAAATTATGAGAGTATAATTATTCTTGAGCTTATGAGCTCTTACAAAGTATTCGATTCCATCTTTAACAAGTAGATACTTGTTCTCAACTCTATAGAAAATAGCATTTCTATCATACAAGTAAGGAATTTCTAAAACAACTCCACATATAGAAAAATAAATTATGTCTAGCTCAACCTCATCTACAAAAGATGATCAAAAAGAAAACTTGAGTTTGCACTGTCTGTGACTTGTAGTTGTGTTGTATCCTTCAACCATCCTAATGGGTGTGGTTTCTTGTGAGGTTTAGTTTCTAATCCCAATTTCTTTAAAATTTCTTTAGAAATCAAATTTACTTGTGAGCCACTATCAAACAAGGTATCAATCTTTTGATGTTTCGAAATAACTCGAATATGAAAAAGCTCATGTCTTTTTCTCTCATATTATTTATCAATAATAGTTTGAGTAGAATTACTAGTAGATGCTTCAGAATTCTTACCTTTTATACCTGTGGCTGCAATGATTGTTTCATCTCCCGAATTTGACCCCAAATGTTTTTGAATAGTTGCAACAATTTTCTTCTTCTTGCCCTTGGACTTCTTAGGTCTCTGCTCTAGATGCAAAATCCGATAGTGCTCATCATCATGCCCCCCCTTTTACAGTGAGTGCATGAAGCTTTGCCTTTTTGTGTAGTGTTAGCCTTCATTGCTTTCCACTTCTACTTTCTTCTCCTTGCTCTTGCTTACAGTGCGTTGGGATGATCCCCCAACTTCTAGATTTCCATTATTTCCTCTAGCTTCTAGATGAGTAGCTTGTACAGATACCTCATCTATACTAGTGGGATTAAACATGACGATTGCATGCCTCATGTAGTTGTGTAGACCACCAATGTACTTCAATAGAGTCTCTGGTGAGTCTAATGAGATACCCAACATCAATGCTCTCTTTCTGAACTCTTGAGTATACCCTTGCACACTTTTTCGTTTCAACTGCCGAAGAGTTTTTCAACTCATCATGGCTTGTTGCATGTACAACAATCGATAGAACTGATTTTTGACTGCAGCAACAGATTGACTCTAGACCGAGATGGTCTTAAAATGTTTCTTCATATCAGCTTGGGTTCTGCCTTCCCACCAAACCAAGGCAGTGCCTCCTAGGCATAGGCTCGCTAGCTGAATTCTACTCTTGTCTAAGTTGATATTCTGCACTCTATAATACACATCAATTTGTCTAATCCAATTGTCCAACTTTTCAACATTTAGCTCTCCATCATATATAGGAAAATTAAATTTAACATCTAGCTTAATAAAAAATGATTTCTTATTATGCACAAGGCTATTAGGAGGTGTGAGAAAGCATTCCTCTTTCCCCTTTCCTTTTGAGTGGTCATGGGAATGAGACTCATCTTCTTCTTTATCTTGTTTAGAACCTGACAAATCTCCATCCTTGTGCTTTCTAAAGTCCCTATACATTTCTTCTACCATAGACTTTATAGCTAGGAAATTCTCTATCAATTGAGGGTCTGGCCCCATAGAACCTTTCTCTAACATTGCCTTCCGAGAATAGACTCTCCCAATTTCAGGATTAGTTTCAACCAGCTCTCCTCCTAATTTGATATTTGATCTCATGAGCATTCAACAACTAAACCAACACAAGCTTGTCTAACCTTACAACCTAGAGCTATGATACCACTTGATCTGATATTCACCCTGTGAGTGACATCAGTTAAGGATTTATTAAACAAAGGTATTACAAACTCATGTGCTTGTGTGTATTCTATGTTATTGAAGGAATGGATTGATCAGATTTCCAATACACAGACAAAAAAATGGAAATAAAATAGAGAAATACAGTAAGCAAATACAAAGACACAAGAATTTTTAATAAGGAGTTCACCCTATTCTCCAGGGCTATGTATCTGGTCCAACTTTCAGTTGTGGCCTTTTTTACTGTGCCTTTAAGCAAAGAATTACAATACAGGGACTCAATGTGAGTTCTCCTGAAGTACGTTTTGCTTGACATGGTGGTTCTTGGACCCACACCATTGGAGTACATAGACTCTTCTTCTTCCTACCAGCTTTGTGACCTTCTGGTCTACAGTGGCAAGAGCTAAGTGTGCTCCTCAGTCGAGACAGATTCCTCTGTGGGATGGCTCGAACCTCTCAACCTCTTTGGTGCTCGATGCAACAGCTGGTTAGCTCAGCCCTCTGTCTCTTTCTGCTTTTGCTTTATTACCTTCTTCTCTGGTTTCTGTCTCTCAGTGTTCAGTCCTCCTCTTGGGTTTCATTCTGACTGACTCGACTTATGTATTCTATCTATGTTCATGGTTTTTACCCATTCGAACTCATGTCTCTTAGCTTCCTCTTCTTCCTTTGTCGATTCACCTTCTGCAGCTACACTTGGAGTTCCCTATTCGGCATCAACATGAACGCTCAGGGAGTGGCCACTTGTCTTCCTCTAAATGGTGCCAGCTTGTTTCGTCGGTTCTTTTCTTTAGTTATGTCATGGATGAAGTCTTTCATCCACAATGGCAGTCGAATGGAATCTAAATCTTTACAAATCACGGTGTATTCCTTCATCAATTTCGCTTCCTCCATTAGGCTTGATCTCTGTCGTTCGATCTAGATCTCCCAGATCCAACGTCATATGCATATCATGTGTGGTTGACTTGCTCGACCGATAACATGTGATCAACGACAATTTTCTCTCACCTCCGCTTGCCACGCATCAATTGTTGAGTGGGATCGCTCTGCCTCCATAAAAAATTGCTTACCATTTGAGGACACCCAAATCAATACCACCAGTTTCCAGAGCATGGGTCATGCCTTCATATGTTTAGCACTCTTTCCTCTTCTGCCCATGGTTCTCTAGTTCGTTGTGTGTTCGAGTGCTTGGGCTTCCACCATTTCAGCCCTGTTTTCCCAACAATGTGCGATTGCATCAAAGTCTGCCTCCTTTTTTTGATCTGGGGCTCCCAGGGGCTACATTGACCTACTGCACAGTCTCCATGGGCCTCACTAAGCATGCTTTGACTATGGTCCTCGTCATTTCACTTTGGCTACCATTTCCAATGGTTCAGGGGTGTTTTCGGTCATTGTTCTGAGTTCTTAGAGATTTGTCCCGACCTGATACCGTAATGGTTCTTTGACAATCTTTTATGGATCCAATTAGGATCATCCATGGCTCTTTGAAATTTTCGGTGGATGCTTTTTTTTTGTCCATGTTTGACGGATGCTTTTGGTTATTTCTATTTTTTGGTGGTTCTTTCCATTAATGCTTGTTTTTTCCCTTTCAAACAAACATCTTTCCAACACGCATATTTCCAATAAGGCTTAAATTCATGCTTTTACCACTTTTTATTTATTCCATTTCGTTAGTCACATTATTATGGATTTGACATTTAGAATTTGGTGTGGATTTTATTTTCATTTTAATATTTTATTTATTTTTTAGGATGTTCGAAACAAGGTGTTCAAAGCACTCAAGAGTTTGTCTAACATATCATATTATGTTATTTATTTTGAATTTTATCTAATAGCTATATAAATTTATTGGATATTAATATCATTTTTGCTTTTTAAATTGCAAAGGAATATGAATGTAGTGTAGCATCTTGAGAAATTTGCAAAACGGTTTTTAAGAAGTTTTAAAAAAGGCAAGTGAAAATATGTGTGTCCTAATCTTTACAATGAAAGGCAAGGTCTTTGATCCTGTTAGGAATTAGTGTAGCCATATAAACAAAATGGATAGTAAACTAAGATGAACATGAGAACAATTACCTCATGATATATTTCACATTACCATGACTAAAAAAAATCATGAAGATCTCAAAACTCTACTGAGGATGAAAATTAATTATGAAGGGGGAATGCATATATCAAAATTCTAACCGACATGAAAATTACTTATGAAGTTGATAGCTCAGAGATTGTCAATAATGCGAAAGCTAAAATTCAAGACAAGGAATTGCTCCAAATCGTCAAAGGTTGATCTTCGCTAGGCATGATCTTGAAGATGATCGAAGCGTAGTTGATTATAATATTTGGAAGAATGTACCCTTCCTCTTGTCCTTCATATCCCAAGTAATATCCAAATCGTCAAAGGTTGATCTTTGCTAGGCATGATCTTGAAGATGATAGAAGCGTAGTTGATTATAATATTTGGAAGAATGTACCCTTCCTCTTGTCCTTCATATCCCAGGTAATATCCAAATCGTCAAAGGTTGATCTTCGCTAGGCATGATCTTGAAGATGATAGAAGCGTAGTTGATTATAATATTTGGAATAATGTACCCTTCTTCTTGTTCTTCACATCCCAAGTAATATGTAGGTCTTTTTAAAGTTTTTGACTTGTGAAACTATTACAGTTGATGTTAAGAGCTCTGATGTAAATTATAAAACTCAAGATAAGGAAGGAATTTTTCTATATTAGCAAAGGTTGATCGTCATTGGGATAAGAAACCTTAGGATAGGACATTTAAAGTTTTATTCTAAAGCAATTGACTCTCCCCCTAGTTATTTTTCTATGTTGTGGTATGAAAAAATTTCTCAATAACTTGAACTTGAGTGTTAGAAATAATTGACGATAATAAGGAAATTATTTTAGATGAGGATGGAATTCCTCCATATTTAGAGGTTGATCTTTATTGAGAAGTAAGGACAACTTCTATAAGTAAGGGAAAGATTATCACCTTAAAAATGGTACAAAACCTATATTTAATGAGGTTGGCACCATTTTCACAAATAGTAGTACCAATGATTTTCAAGAGAAGCATCATCATCTTATTAATGCATATTATATAGAATTTGGTTCATATTCTGTCCATTTTCATTTTCTACTTATTTTAAGACGTCAATAATTTTCATTTCAACTATTCAATTTGGTTTATTGATCCTTTTCCTTTTCCATTCAAAATATTTTCTCAAATGAATCACTTATTATGGCTCATTTGTATCTCCACCTATATTCTCGTTATGTGGAGTTGTCTAATTGTTGTAATTATTTGGAGCCTTTTTGTCCTTTTGTGTCTTCCACAAATTTTTTCTATCTATTATTAGAGTAGGATTGTTGTCCATTTTCCTTAACTAGGAAATAAATTTCGTAAGTTCTTTTAGAAATATAATTAAATATTGTCTATGAAACCTAATGTAGTTGGATTTGAGATTTAGTGGCATAGGAGGCACTTGGGTGGTGGAAATTCTTTTAACCAATTTATGTCAACTACAAGTCCATATATTTTTATTAAAAATTTAAAGATGATTATTATAAAAATTTAAATGATGATTATTATAAAAAAATAAAAAAATGGAATTCCTCTTTGGGCCCTTTGGCTGGCTCAATCCGCTTCTCAGAATTGGATTAAGCCTGCAGACGGGCCCGCGACCCTCGGCGAGCAAAGGTGCACGTAGCTCTGCCTACACAAGGCCATGCCTCGCCAAGCCCCTTGGCAGGCCCCATCGTTGCTCTGCTAGCCCTAGGTCGTCCCACCTTCAACCACTGGGCAAGGCTCCATCTGATTCATAACATCGGATGAGCCCCTCACTCGATTCTCGAAATCAAGTTGAGCCCACCAAGAAGCCCAAAAAAGGTTTTTTTTTTTTTTAATAT
>APFE031584783.1:0-26846 GCA_000404065.3 Pinus taeda | reverse complement strand
TATAACTTAATTGTATTTTTTATTTTTAAATTTTTTATATGTAAGGTTTTTATTGTTTTTTTTAATTCTATGTTTAACTTTTTTACTTAAAATACATTTTTTTTTAATTTTTTATTTTCAAATATCATTTTTTTATACAAAATTCGTAAAATTTGTTATTTATCCTCTCTTTTTTATTCAAATTTTCAACAATTGTTTTTTTTTTAATGTGGGTTTTTAGCGAAAATGGATTAAAATACATATTTTTTTAATTATATCTATATGCAAAACGTGTATTTTTTTGTGGAGTTTTCTAAATTATTATTTTTTGGTGAAAATTATTTTTTTTGTGTATTGAAATGCTAATTAACGATATATAAAAAAAAAAAATCATAATCCCAAAATATTTTTTTTATTTTTTTTAAACTTTGCAAAAAAATTAAAATTTGCATTATAAAAAAATAGTGCAAAGGAAAACAAAACAAGAAATTGAAAAGCCTTAAAAACCAAATATCTAAGGATGAAAAGCATAAAGAGGAATAAGAGAATTTAAAAAATTGTTAAATAATCAACATTTAAAAAAAAAGTCCAGACCTAATACATTAGAAAATTTAAAATGTCAAAACTAAGTCCTTTAAAGAAAGGTGTTGATGCCACATCAACACTTTTCAAAACTAATATGAAAATCACTGACATTTAAAAACATGATCCATAAGAAGATTTAAAGCATCAACACTTTTCAAAATCAGTTGATTTTTTTGTTACATCAAAAAAATTGATACACGTATTGGTTCCTGTTTCAAAGTTTACATTGTTAAGATTATTATTATATGCTTTCAAACTTTTTGGAGGTTCTTTTTGCATGTGATTATATTTGTTGTTATAGGTTTTTCTTTGTCTTGTTTGTTAGGTCGTTTCTTTTTTCTAAAAAGTTGAAAATAAATTGATGAATACAGGAATATAATTAAATTAACAGTTCTCAACATTCTTTAGTATCCTTAAAACACATAACTAAGTTAATTGTATGAATTTGTTATATATTGGTGGTTATTGTTGTGCTTTAGGGTTCAAGAGAATCAATTACAGGTATTGTAATGAGATCCATTTGGATAGAAAGGTCAACTGGATAACTGACTGGTAGATAACACATAACTAAGTTAATTGTATGAATTTATTATACATTTGTGGTTATTGTTGTGCTTTAGGGTTCAAGAGAATCAATAACAGATATTGTAATGAGATCCATTTCGATAGAAAGGTCAACTGGATAATTAACTGCTAGATATGGTCCAATATTGAGATTTTCCTTTGGGAGATTTAGAAGCATCAATTATACAAAGTTCATCAAAGATTGTTAGAGGCGATTATGTCTTAAATGAGTTGAATGAGAAGCTAGAAAATTGTGGTCCTGGAAAGGCCATTGTAAGAGACTTCAGAGTGGGTATAAATTTCCAGGAGGACCATTCACACAGATGTGACATGCTAATTTTAAATTATCAATTTTATTATAATCTTTGTAATGATATTAATGTAATCGTTAAATTGGGGATTTGGAATGATTCTTACATTAGTAAATAGGTATGATTGAGTTGTTGGTTGTTGGAGTTTTGTTGAGATATTTATTGAACAATATTCTCCTTATTTGGAATCTCTTGGATTCCATGGGCAATATTTATCTAGCCTATAATTTGGCTTGGAAATGAACAATATATGAATTTTTTTGTGTGCACTATGTCTATTCCTCACATTTCCTTGTTCCAGGTTATAAAAAAATGTGATATGCTATAAAAAAGATTTGGACAATGAATTATATTAAATGAAAAGATTGTGAGGCTATAAAAATGAATTTGACACAATTCTAAATATTTTTATCAATGAAATGTTCTTCTAGATAGCTCTCAAATTAAAATAGAATTTTTTTTCTTGTATTAGCTAATTTCTTAAAAAAAATTATAGATGTATCATTGATTCATACTCGACTTTTGGGAACCTTAGTTTTCCTAAGATCATTAACTCATATTCCCATTTAAGATATTTTCATCACATGATAATATATTTTATTAAAAATGTAAAACTTATATATCATCATTCAAAGTTACTACTACTAACACACACACACACACACAAACACAGACTTATATGATAATGGGCTACATGTAAAACTAATTATCCAAACTTATTGTTGGAGGGTGGGATATTACTACATCATTAGAGTTACTAAGTGCACACTTAAGTTGTAAATCCTCAAAGAGGTAATTGTATTTCTAAAATTATTCTTTTGTTATGTTATTCGCTTATTTTTTTTTTTTTTTAATTCTTTTTTGTTATGTTAGGATGTCATATAATAAAATTAACATAAATTCATTTTAACTTTAAGTTCACTTACGTAGTAATATGAACGAAAAAATTGGTGACCAAATGTGATACCATCATTTCATTACTAAATGTTCATATCTATTTTTATAAGGGAAGTATGTATCAAAATCTTCATAAGAATATGGAAATTGGGTGTGGAAGGAGTATACTTCAAGCGACAAAAACTCATATTGTGTTTCTGGCTACGGTCATTTCAAATCTCTAGATACATGCTCTACTATGTGAAAATTGTGAAAGACAGTTGTATAAATGATCTCTATTGGGTGGTCCCATAATTTTTTGGTTGAAAAAAAAAATATTAAAATTCGGTCAAATGATCTTAGCTCAAGTAGTTAGCTGAAGAATTGATTTCTTGAGTAGAGCGCCTTATATTTTCTAGAGACATGTTCTACTTGGTTTGTTTGTAGAATTTTTTAAATATGTCTATCTTGTTTAGTAGGCAAAGAAAATATTTCAAAGTTATTGATTCCCTAATTTTGTTTTTATTTAAGAAAGAGAGAAGAAAAATATTACAAGTGGATTTGGTTGGTACATGATAATTTATGCTAAATTTTACCTGAGATATAATTCAAGTGACTGAAAGTTGTATATATGTAAAATTGAAGTCCTACCTACTTGCATCACATTCCACTAAAAAGATAATTTCTTTCACAGTTCAAGGTATACATAAATACCCACCAAGTACTAACTTTTGAATAATAATAAATCATAATCATTGTTGCTTACCCAAATGATAAGTTCAACAGTGAGTCCAGGAGGTGTCTGAATTCCTAACATGGAAGGGTTCCTGCTTATTAAGTATTTGCCCCAACACCTTTTTTGTATCTCCACATAAATTCTTATTCACAAATTTTTATACTATTTAAGAGTGACTTAAAATCTTAACACTATCTTCTTTACATTTAGCCAAGTGGCTACATCAATTTTGTACAAGTGTTAATTTGCCTTTTTATTTTTATTTCAAGGAGAAAACAAACATACATATGCAGGTGCCATCCTATCACTCTAAAAAAACACGTGCATGCTTCAGTTAAACAAAAGATTACATGTGTTGCTTATATAATAATCATGTTTTCATCATAGTTCTAAATACAAAAAAAATCAATTCACACTTCTACTCTTACGAATATATCAAACATAAATTTAACATCACTTTTCTTTTCAAATGATTTCTTTCCTTAGAAAACTTATAGTATTAATATCAAACATGGATAGAAAGCACCGTGGTTGGAGTATTATGTCCATACATTTCTCTTGCCATTTCTATCACTCCCTCCTGCAACCTAATAGCCTCTTTTGAATCATAGATCAAACTTTCCATTGGGCTTCCTATAGAAAAATAAAATGAGATCTAGTTTCTATAGTTCTATCCATTATACGGACAAGTATAAGATTAGTCAACATGGAGGTTCCGACTCTAAAAGTTTTTCCATCGCATGTTTCGCATGTTTCCCTACATCTATAATTTCATGAATTCTGAAGGCATTGAGCACATCTCCCCACATAGTTGCATCAGGTTCGAAAGGCATGTTGTCGACAAGGACTCTACCGCATTCAGCCTTCGAGATCATCCAAGGAGATCAATCATGCAAGCATGATGATATGCTTTTGGTGTGATCTAATGACATCTGGCCATGGAATCGAAATACACACAACCCTTTTCAAACATACTTCAGTTCTACAGAGTCTTAATAAAAACATATTACAATCTTAATGAAATCAGTAGTGATAATATCTTATATACGCAATTGCAGTGTCTGAGAGTTTGGAAAATTATTATTCCATTTCACGTTCCAACTATTTTGTCAAATTTATTGTGTCACAAGCCAGATAGGTAGGTAAATCCTAGCTATTGATTATGATGGTCATAAACAAATTATAATGTTTTATGGCTATTAAACATTCAAAACCCACCAAAAGGAATCTAGAGGTGAGATAATTCACGTCAAGTCAAAATTTAGGCAAACAATGATGATTGAGAAGATGATAATACTCGCAAGCTCTTCTTCAAATAAGCCTTTGCTTCGTTGTCCCTTCCTCCATATCCCTTCTTCTCCAGAATGAGAACTCATAGTTACTTCTCCTCCACTCTTAATCAGTCACTTCAGCGAGGCTATTAGCGTGGAGTGAAGGAATAAGGAAGGAACAACAGACAATTAGCTTCATGCTCGAATTCCAACAGTTTCTGGGTATCAGGCCATGATAATGTTGGATGTTGGAAACTTGAATACATCTTAACAATTGATAAATATGGCTACGAAATCATTTTAGATGGTGGAAAATCCCTATGGAATACAACATCCAACCCATCAAAATATGTCAAATATTGATAGAATTTCTTGGCTTGTCATTGCTATATAGAAAATCATGTAACATTATTTGTGTTCGGTTATTCTTTTAAGGGTACAATAGTCAGATCCAGAACCACATGAATGATCCACAACCATGCACCACGACCATAGCTATAAAAGTCATGTCTTAATGTGTTGATAGAGATATATCCATAGTATATTTACAGAAAACTCCACCTAGCATAGTCAACTGAATAACAAATATAAATTTATACATACCATTGATAATGCGTATTAGGTTATAGGATCAAAATTTAGAATTCCAATTTGGTATCATGATAAAAGATAACTGGAAACAAGTGACCTTTTCCAACTCTATGAGATCGCAACACAAAATTTTGATCATTTGCTACATCTATCACCTTCCACACGGTACGAAATGTAAACAAATTGGAGGTTGTCATGGCCTTGACTACTTTTTCTTTTATTTATAAAGTGGCATACTACCATTGGGAGGATCTTATCCATGGCTTCCCTGATTGGTTTTCTCTATAGGGCAGCAGAGGATCATGTCAAGGAGCGAGAGATACTCACAGTTATAGCACTAGATATTTTATTACAGGAGTTACCAATGCTTACTCTCTTCATGTTGGATGATGAGGATAAGCATTATCCTAGATATTTATCCCATTACCGATTCTCACATACAAATTCATGTTCTGTAGTTAACGTTCCTACATTAGTAGGACAAAATTTCAGCTTTCCACAATTGAATTCCCTTATGAGATCATACAAATGCAAAATGCAGTATTTAAATGGGAAACGTCAATCTAAAGCTTTTCTCATGATCTTTCCAAAAACTAGGAAGGGCGAGCTTTGTGGGGTGTGGAATTTTCATGTTGCTTTAGCAGCGATTTCTTTTATCCATTGTTGGTCTGGTTGGAAAGCTAATCGCTTTGCCATACTTTTCTCCAAAAATAAAACTAAAAGCCATTTCCTCCACGTCGGCAAATGTTTACATACCAACAACGGTTGTAATTTTACTATATGTACATCTTATATTAAAAAATCCTTATCTGTAAACCATACGTAATATTGTTTTTTATTGTTTCTGATTGCTTGCTTTTACCAGCATTATTCTGTAAGCCTTTTTTAGGGTAACCCTATATCTATAAGCCAAAAGTAGGTTTTTGGGATTCAACAATTTCATACCTCTCTGGGTCATTGGATAAGGTGGATAAGGTCGATCTCTCCTCGATGTTCCCCGTGCAATAAGGATAACCAACATTGACAGTTCGGGAAACCCATAAATCAGACACCCAAACCGGCATTCATCCCATCCTGAAAGTGAATAGAAAATCTGTGACACACTTAAAAAAAAATAACTACGCATGAGGATCAAGTAGCATACCCGCGTATTCAGCGCTAATCCATAGGGAGGAGTAATCGTATGGTGAATCACACATCTCGGCTAATTTTCCTGACCATTTTCCATAACAAAATAAGAGCTAGCTTCTGTCCGTCCACATGAACATGCACAGAAGCTGCATCCCTGTGCCTCGATTTCCTATTCAGATTGACAATTCTTCCTAGGTATTCCTCTCCTCTTCCATCAAGTAATTTCCAAAAATGCTTGCAGACATCACTCAATTGTTTGTTAAAAAGTTTCACAGGTTGAAATTGCCTCATACCTACCAAAGGTTGAGTTTTATCGCCATCATCTGACAAAGGTTCAGTTCTCCATTGTGAATGTTGAACTGGCCATGATATATCTTCCTTAATGGGTTAATCTATTTCATGGGAATCAGTTGTTGAGTACGGCAATTTAATCACGGTGGTGAGGTCCTCCCTACAATGGATGGATTGGTGGTGATTACCACCGAATGGGAAACAGGGTGACCGGGCAGACACACAAGTGGACCAACTCTTTTCATATTTCTAGTTGCCATAACCCAACGTGCGCTTTTTCCCACTATGCATTCAGCCCACACAATTAAATATCGACCTTACGGATGAGGCCATTTATGCCATTCCTAAATACCTAGTGCACGGAAATTGATAATTTGTAACATCCCACTCAAGTTGATATCATGAAAATAGAGTCGAAGAAATTTTTGGAGGAGGTCATATTTTGTAGTTTTAGATTCTAGAATTCTTCAATTCCTCAATAATATAATACGCCAAAGAAGCCATAACAACACCTCTACCTCCAAAAAAATGTTCTTTATATGACAAAGCTCATTAGATTTATTTTGGTACTTTTGTTGTTGGCCTATCATTTTAAAACATACTCAAGTTTAAGCACGTGAATCGATCTCTTGGGCATGGATTTGAGACAAGGTTAACAATTCTAGAGATTTATTACATACTTTGCATCCATGGAAAGTCACCTTCAAAAACATATAGAGGGGAAACACAAAGACCCCAAAGCTTATCTTGATAGTTGTTTGATGTAAGTTTGATTGAAGTCCCTTGACAATTCTGTTGGATTTGACCCTATATTAAATTTTTTGATACCATATGGTCTTCTTAGAGGACGTGTTTGAGCATCCAACCTAGATGGGGGTAGAAAACATCTCCCACCAAAGCAAAAAAACTTCCTCTTTAACTAAATTGCTTGATTTAATATCCCGTTATATATATATATTGAATTAACATATGTATATTCATGGTTCCTCAATAAACCATTAAGGAATCCTAACATTCTTTAACGACAACAAATAAATCTGACATTAACATGTTCCATGCTTCAAATTTTAACTTCACCTTTATGGAGAACATTTTTTTTTTAAAACCCGTAATGGAAATGCTACGTAGGTGGATTGGTCCATATGCATTAGTGTTTGAACTTTTTCCTTGCTACCATTCGTAACGAACATCCTTAGCCTACCCTGGAATTTAGCTCCTAAGCTTCCATTACATAAATGTTTATTTTGTTCTATATTTAATCGTTAAGAAACAATACTACTTAGTGTATCATTAGCCCGCCCTTATATCAACATTAGTAATTCTGTAATAGGCTCCATAGTCATGATCAATTGAATTATAGAGTGGTTCTGCTATGGTCTTTTAACCTTATTGTCAAAGCTTATGTGTCAGATTTTTAGTAAACATGATTCAGTAGATGAAAACAGAACTAACCATAACATGCAACCTATACTAATTTCCTTACCTACGTAAATGATCTTAATTAAACTCTAATATCATGATCATCCATCATTATTATAGGTCTTGTTTTTGTCATGCATAACGAATTGCTTAATTAAATACAAATCTTAGATCAGGCATTATACAGGTAACATATCTCATAGACACACTAGGTATCGTCAGCAACCTGATGATATTCAAGTCAATTTCACAGGATATGTTACAGACCTATATACGCATAACTAAAAGGATGTTCCATCAATTCCTTATACTGCATGCAATAACATCTAATTTCATTATGCATGACATAGACCATGGTGAACCTTTTATAATACTATGGGAGACATTCCTCCATAATTATTCCACATGCATTAAAATCTGCAAAACACTAAAGCATGCTACTCTTTGATACCACTGTAAAGATAATCTTAATAACTTTGAAATTCATATGAGAGCACACGATAGTTACATGCATTATTGAATCATTCATTTTCTATAAAAGAGGAAATAATGTAATTCATATATCTGAATTGTACACTTTAACATCCTAATAATTTTGTTAGTACACAAACCCTTGTAATTCATTCAAACATTCTCATGGTGAGGAAACCTAAGCAATAACCTCATAGAAAAATTGCAACGATAACAGAGACTTAATAAAAGCTTCTCATAAAAAACCTGGAACTATAACACACACACAGAGAGAGAGAGAGAGAGAGAGAGAGAGAGAGAGAGAGAGAGAGAGAGAATCATCATACAAAAATTCCACACATCTGACACCAACTAAAACCTCTCTTGGAGGGAGGAGCACCACCAGCCAACCATGAATAACCTTTGACTCCCCTCAATCCAAAGATCTTGCCAAGTATCAACTACCCTAAATTGATCAATCACTGGGTATTTAATACCCTGTTTCATGATTTAGTTACCACTATCAACGTCCTGATTTTATGGATTTTCCATTTTCCTAGGTCTTTTTTTGCAAAAGATCATATTTATCTCCTAGGAGGCTTTTCGTCATAAAATTTTTCCTTTATTTCCCATGAAGCTTTTATGTGTGACGGATCTTTATCTCCCATCCATTCAATGGATATCCAATACATCCAAGCTTATCTAGAATTTCATATAGAAGATTATCATGAAAGATTCATCTCTATTCTCGTTCCCCAAGGGATTTGGAAAGAATCTCCTCTCTCTTGGTGCTCCACCGTCTAAGTGATTTATTTTTTTAATTTATTAATAACACATTTTCTTTTCGTGTTATATATCACTTAGCTTTCCTTATCTTAGGTTTAGAATAGTTTAAGAGGCAAAGGAGGGTATCACACCTAGCTTCCCTCAACTTAGGTTTACAATCATTTAAAACACAAGGGAGGATATCAAACCTAGCTTTAACTCGGCTTAGGTTTATAATAATTTAGCACACAAGGGAGGATATCACACCTAGTTGTAACTCGGCTTAGGTTTGCAATAATTTAGTACACAAGGGAGGGGTGTTAAAAAACTAAGGAAACACACATAATACAATTTCAAGTTAATAAAAAAAAACACCCAAATATGAAAATGAAACATTAAATAAGGAATGACACACTATAAAAAGTAAAACATACAATACATATACATAGTCAAATTTATGCTATGAAATTAATTACAATCACAATTCAGTACAATGAACACATAATTACAATTTCAAGCCACACACCATACAAATATTCATAAATAAACACACACACACACACACACACACACAATATAGAAATTAAAATCTACATTATGTTTACCCATTCAAATTCATAATTCAGTACAACAAACACATGATCACAATTCGAAATTACATACAAATATTCATAAATAAACATTGATACCAGCATTCACATATATATGGTATTTTAATTAAATAAACATACAAAATACTAGTCCAAATAAACAAACACACTATATAAAATTTGGTGTCGAAATACAAAAGAAAATAATCATTATTAGGACCACCCACATATATATATATGAAATTTCAAAAAAGAAAACACACAATTCAGCTAAACACACACTTACTCAATTTCAAAGTAACATGGTATAGTATCAATTCACTACATCAACATAAATAAATAAATACATTAAATTATATATGTATACCCTTATCTAATTATATAAAATATAAATAATACAATATAAAAAGCCTTAAAAATCACTAAAAATGAAAACCAAAAAAAAGAAAAACCAATATGAATGATCTATTAAGTATAATTGTATTTAGTGTTTTTCAATGCATGGTTAAAGATTGTATAATTTGTATTTTTGTAAAAGAGAATAGTTTTTTTTTTTTTAATGTAAGTGTGTTATGAGTTAGATGCAAATGTGATAAGTGTTATAATATGAATAGATGATCAATGAAGTGTAATATGACATGCTTCAAATATAATTGTTGTAATGTAAATGTATCTTTAAAAAAATATGTTTTGATGGGTATGAGTTTAAAGAAAAGTAATCAACACAAACAAAGATAACTACACTACTGAAAGAAAAGTGGTACTCTAGCCTTCTTGAGAACTGGGAAGGAGTTTAACCCTTTCCATAAAAAATATTTTTATTAATAATTGTGTGCATAATTCTCTTACAGTATTTGAGACAAGAAAAGAATAATATATAACTACATCAATATTTACTCTCAGAAAAAAACCCTTTCAGCAAAACTAGGAGGTGAAATCCCTCCTGTAAATAAATTTGCATGCAATACAACATAAATATTAGAGAAAAATGTATATTCTTAATAAAATATAATGAAAATTATCAATTTGTCTTGAAGATTATCAATTTGTATTTTATATAAGAATAATAAATCTTTCTATCACATATTTAAATAATGAAAACAAATAGGAATCCACTTTTGAAAATGTATATTTTTACACCCAAAGGGGAAAAACCCACGGATTAAACGAACAAAGAACACACTACACAACAAGTCATGTTCAAAAAAAATGATGGGTTAAACTAATAAAGAAGAGGTTATAGTAGAAAACCACAAAATAAACTAATACATAATAGATTAAACCCAAATACAGAACTATCAGCAGTCATTAAAAATCTAGTGATGCTTGAATTCACAGGGGATAACTTCTTGAAGGAATGATTGAAAAATTATATGTAATAAAAATTATTGAGGATGATTGAAAAAATAAAGAAAAATTTAAATTTAATACAAATTATTGAGGAGGAAGGAGAGCCTTAAATTCAATAAAAAGGGCTGACGCACCATGTTTCAACTAATCAAAAGGAGAGATACAGGGCCATCTCTATATACCTCGAATTAGGATTGGATTTCACGTTCAACGAGCTAATTGGAATGCCTTGAACAACAACAACATCAACCGCCTCTTTCCTTCCATATTTCATTCATTTTCCTGCAACGTGAACTCTTCATTCACTCCAATAATTTACAATGTACCAAACAAAAATACAAAGTTATGAAATGGAATTAGTTCTTACAACAAAGAATAGATGAATAGAAACATTGAAATTAAATAGAATCTAATTGTTACCATTTTTTAGAGACAATTGATTTCTTTGAGCCCAAAAAATCGGTAAACAACTCATTTTTCCTCCTCTTCCCTTCTCTTTTCAGCCTCCTCGTCTATCCCACATAACCATGACTGACTCAAGCACAGACTCGACACAGACAGACCCAAAACCTAACCACACATTAGCCAAACACACAAGAATAATCACAATCGATATGGACAAAGTAAAAGGAAGATGTTGGAAAAATGATAAGACTTAATATAGGGATTCCACACTTCCCTTCAATGGCTACAAGAGTTTGACCACCTGTACTTCCTTCGGGATTCCATGCTCTCTCTTCGATTGAGAGTTCATGCTTTTTCAAATTTCAATCTAATCCATTGATCTAATATTCACCCTATGAGTGACATCAGTTGAAGATTTATTAAACAAAGGTATTACAAACTCGTGTGTTGGTGTGCGTTTTTTGTTATTGAAGCAACGGATCGCTCAGATTGCTAATACACGCACAAAAAAATGGAAATACAGGAGAGAAATACAGTAAGAAAATACAAAGACACAAGAATTTTTAATAAGGAGTTCACCCTATTCTCCAGGGCTACGTCTCCAATCCAGCTTTCAATGGTGGCCTTGTTTTATTGTGCCCTTAAGCAGAGAATTACAATACAAGGACTCAATGTGAGTTCTCTTGAAGTAGGTTTTGCTTGGTCGAGTGGTTCTTGGATTCCCCAAGCCAATGGAGTACACAAACTCTTCTTCTTCCTACCAGCTCTGTTACCTTCTGGTCTACAATGGCAAGAGCCAAATGTGGTGCTCAGTCCAGACAGATTCCTCTATGGGATGGCTTGAATCTCTCAAGCTCTCTGGTGCTTGATGCTGTCGCTGGTCAGCTTAGACCTCTATCTCTTTCTGCTTTTTCTTTACAACCTTCTTCTCTAATTTCTATCTCTCAATGTTTAGTCTTCCTCTCGGGGTTCGTTCTGACTGACTTGACTTGTGTATTCTCTATGTTCATGGTTTTTAGCCATTCGAACTCATGTCTGTTCGGTTCCTCTTCCGCCTTTATCGATTCACCTTCTGTAGCTATGGATGGAGTTCCCTGTTCAGCATCAGCATGAATGCTTAAGGAGTGGCCATTTGTCCTCCCCTATATGGCGGCAGCCTGCTTCGTTGGTTTGTTTCTTCACTTAAGTCATGGATGAAGTCTTTTCTCCACCGTGGCAGTCAAACAGATTCCAAATATTTACAAATCATGGCATATTCCTTCATTGATTTTTCTTCCTCCATCGAGCTTGATCTCAACCGTTTGATCTAGATCTCCCAGAGCCAATGTTATATGCATGTCCCATGTGATTGACTTGCTACTTTGACCTCCTACGTAGTCTCCATGGGCCTCAGTCAGCGAGATTTGACCAAGGTCCTCGTCATTCCACGTTGGCTGCTATTGCCACTAGTTCAGGGGTGTTTTTGATCACTGTTCAGAATTCTTAGAGATTTGTCCTGACTTGATATAGTCATCATTCTTTGACAGTCTTTTATGGATCCAATTTTGATCACGGCCTTCCCACTGAAAAATATTTTGGACCACCAAAATTTGTTTTTCTTTCTAGCATCTACTAAGTAAAGATACTATTGTCTCACTTTTCCAATCTCAATCCACTTTGCACTACTCGTCTTTGAACCTTTGAGTCCAATTCTGAGGTACTCAACATCTCCTCTTCGTGTCGTCCTTACCTTCCTGTCCAGGGCTCTGTCTTCCTGTAATTCATTCAGATATTCAGGTAGTAGGTCATCAATAGAAGGCAATTGACTTTGCTCTTCAGGATCCTCAATCATTGAAGGTTCAAACAATCTGAAGCAATCTGCATTTACGACTAAGTAGATGTGCATGTAAGCTGGTAGATCAAGGTGAAAAGCATTTTCACCAATCTTCTCAAGTATCCTATGAGGTCCATACTTGATAGGCTTTAGCTTTTTACCTTCACCTTGCATCATTTCCTTGTTGATATACAGCCAGACATTGTCTCCAACTTGAAAACTATGCTCCATCTGATGCTTGTTATGCCTAGCCTTATATTTGGCTTGGCTCTTTTCCAGCTATTCCCGTACTGCCTGGTGGATCTCTTGTATCTGTTCAATGAACCTAGTTGCCTTGTCCACATGACTGTGTCCATTAACCATGCTATCTTTACCAAAGACAAAATCCAAAGGTGACCTTGGTATGAAACCAAAACAGGTCTCAAAAGGAGATCTCTATGCAGAAGATTGTTTGTCTCTATTGTAAGCATGCTGCACATAACAAAAATTTTCATCCCAAAGCTTAGGATGTTTGCTGCAATATCCCTTGAGAAACTGGATCACTGTCATGTTAACTATTTCCGTCTGGCCATTGGTTTATGGAGCAAAAGTTGTGCTTTTCTTCAATTGGGTGTCCATCAGTTCCCAAAGACTTGACCAAAACTTCCCCACAAATCGAGTGTCTCGATCATATACAATAGAAGTGGGTAATCCAAAATGAACCCATGCATGTTCAAAGAATAATTTTGCAATTTCTTCAGCTATAATCTGTTTATTACAAGGTATCAAAATGCACATTTTGCTTAACCCATCCACACCCACATATAAATAATCATGACCCTTCCTAGATTTAGGAAGTTCTCCAACAAAACCCATGTAAACACATTCCCAAGGGTGAGAAGGAACTCGTAAAGGAGTGTACAAGCCTAGTTTTCTATTGATGGGTTTGCTTTTAACACACATAGTACACCCTATTACATGCCTAGAAACTGTCTCATTTATTTTCGGCCAATAAGAAAATATTTGCAGCTATGCAACTGTTTTACTTACCCCAAAGTGACCTGATATCGGAGAAGTGTGTGCCTCTCTAATTATCTTTATTTTCTCTATTTGGCGATGCAGAGTTTCACACAATGCTATAAGATTCGGTCCTTCAAATGATAGTCCAATTCTTCTACCTTTTTACCTTGACTCAAAGTTGCATATACATATTTAAAGTCTATATCTTGAGCATATTGTTCTATGTAGCTTTCATGTAGCATAGAATTATGCTTAAGTATGGTAGATTCATTTATAATGGGTCTAGAGAACATGTTTGCAAATTTTTTGTGTATGCCCTTCTTATATCTAATGACTAGGTGAAACTGCTGTAGAAATCCCATCCATATATAATACCTTTATTGTTTCAACTTAGTTTGGGAATGTAGATATTGAAGTGGTTGATGATCAATATGTATTACTATATATTTGCCCATTAAGTAATGTTTCCACTTTTTCATACTCTAAACTAATGCATACAATTCTTTATCATAGGTAGGATAGTTAACGACTACAGGATTAAAAGTCTTAGAATGATAACATATGGTTTTACCGTGTTGTGTTAACACTGCTCCCATGGCATAGTCACTGACATTTGTTTGGATTTAAAATGGTCTTTGTAGATCTGGCAGTGCTAATATAGGTGTTGTACTAATATTTTCTTTCAAGGTGTCGAAGGCTTTTTGATGTTTGCCTCCCCACTGAAACACCTTGTTCAATGTTGTCAAAGCATGTAAGGGGGCTACAATTGAGGAAAAGTTAGAAATGAACTTCCTCCAATATTGTGCTGCTCCTAGGAAGCTTCTTACTTCTATATCAGACTTGGGTTTAGGCCAGTTTACAATGACTACCACTTTCGAGGGATCTATTTTCAATTCACCACCCCCTACTATATGACCCAAATAATTTAGAGATATTTTTCCAAATTCACATTTTGAGAGTTTAACATAAAGTTTTTCTCTTTTCAAAACATCTAACTTCTGCTTAACATACTTTAAGTGTTCTTCCCATGTTTTACTAAAAATTAGAATGTCATCCAGATACACAATAACAAAATCATCAAGAAAAGGTCTGAGTACTTCATTCATTAATCTCATGAGAGTAGTAGTAGCATTGGTCAAGTCGAAAGGCATAACCAGCCACTCATACAATCCCTGCTTTGTTTTGAAAGCAGTTTTTTGTGCATCTTGCTCCGCAACTCTGACCCAATGGTATCCACTGTGCAAATCTAGCTTGGTGAAATAAAGAACTTCCTTTAATTGATCCAAAAGATCATCTATGCAAGGAAGGGTATA
The DNA here is from genome assembly GCA_000404065.3 of Pinus taeda. Classification (NCBI taxonomy): domain Eukaryota; kingdom Viridiplantae; phylum Streptophyta; class Pinopsida; order Pinales; family Pinaceae; genus Pinus; species Pinus taeda. Next base: position 11,407 of record APFE031584783.1, on the reverse strand, counting down.
ATGATTTTTTATTGCTATCTTATTCAGTGCTCAGTAGTCAATTCACATACTCCACGAGCCATCTCTCTTTGTCACCAAAATGATTGGTGACCCACATGGTGATGTGCTAGGCCTGATGAAACCTTTCTTGAGCAACTCCTGCACCTACTTCTTGATTTCAGCATTCTCTAAAGCAAACAACCTATACATCCCAATGTTAGGCAATGGACCATTTTTCTGCAAAATAATGTGATGTACTATTTCCTTTTTGGGTGGCAGACCTTTAGGTTACTGAAACAGAATATCATACTCTGAGACAATGTTTTCTATATCAGCTTGCTACTGAGCATTACAACACTCAAATACAATGGTTTTATTAGGTTTCTTTTCCTTTAAACCATTAGTAAGAATTGTTTGCATGAATTTATCATTCTTTTCATCTACCCAAAATTTATGAAAGTATAATTATTCTTGAGCTTATGAGCTCTTACAAAGTATTCGATTCCATCTTTAGCAAGTAGATACTTGTTCTCAACTCTATAGAAAATAGCCTTTCTATCATACAAGTAAGCACTTTTTGAAACAACTCCACATATAGTGAAGGGAATTATGTCTAACTCAACCTCATCTACAAAATCTGACCCAAAAGAAAACTTGAGTTTGCACTGTCTAGTCACTTGTAGTTGTGCTTTATCCTTTAACCATCCTAATGGGTATGGTTTCTTGTGAGGTTTAGTTTCTAATCCCAATTTCTTTACAATTTCTTCGGAAATCAAATTTACTTGTGAACCAATATCAAACAAATTATCAATCTTTTGATGTTTGGAAATAACTCGAATATGAAAAAGCTCATGTATTTTTCTCTCATATTCTTCATCAATAATAGTTTGAGCTGAATTACTAGTAGGTGCTTTAGAATTCTTACCTTTTATACCTGTGGCTACAATGATTGCTTCATCTCTCGAATCTGACCCCAAATCTTTTTAAATAGTTGCAACAATCTTCTTCTTCTTGCCATTCGACTTCTAAGGTCTCAGCTCTAGATGCAGAATCCAACAGTGCTCATCATCATGCCCCTCCTTTTATAGTGAGTGAATGAAGCTTTTCCTTTTTGTGCAGTGTGAGCTTTCATTTGTTTCCACTTATGCTTTCTTTTCTCCTTGCTCTTGCTTACAGTAGGTTGGGATAGTCCACCAACTTTTGAATTTCCATTATTTCCTCTAGCTTCTAGATGAGTAGCTTGTACAGATACATCATCTATACTAGTGGGATTAAACATGAGGATGGCATGCCTCATTTAGTTGTGTAGACCGGCAATGTACTTCAAGAAACTCTCTGGTAAGTCTAATGAGATACACAGCATCAATGCTCTCTTTCTGAACTCTTGAGCATACCCTTGCACACTTTGTCGTTTCACTATCGACGAGTTTTCCAACTCATCATGGCTTGTTGCATGTACAAAAATGGATAGAACTTATTTTTGAGTGTAGCAACAAATTGACTCCAGACCGAGATGGTCTTAAAATGTTTCTTCATATCGGCTTTGGTTCTGCCTTCCCACCAAACCAAGGCAGTGCCTCCTAGCCATAGGCTTGCCAGTTGAATTCTACTCTTGTCTAAGTTGATATTCTCCACTCTAGAATACACATCAATTTGTCTAATCCAATTGTGCAACTTTTCAACATTTATCTCTCCATCATATATAGGAAAATTAATTTTAACATCTAGCTTAATCAAAAATGATTTCTTATTATGCGCAGGGCTATTAGGAGGTGTGAGAAAGCTTTCCTCCTTCCCCTTTCCTTTTGAGTGGTCATGGGAATGAGACTCATCTTCTTCTTTATCTTGTTTAGAACTTGATGAATCTCCATCCTTGTGCTTTCTAAAGTCCCTATACATTTCTTCTACCATAGACTTTATAGCTAGGAAACTCTCCATGAATTGAGGGTCTGACCCCATAGAACCTTTCTCTAACATTGTCTTCTGAGGATATACCTTCCCAATTTCAGGATTAGTTTCAACCAACTCTCCTCCTAATTTGAGATTTGATCTCGTGAGCATTCAATAGCTAAACCAACACAAGCTTGTCTAACCATATAACCTAGAGCTCTGATACCAGTTGATCTGATATTCACCCTGTGAGTGACATCAGTTGAAGATTTATTAAACTAAGGTATTACAGACTCATGTGCTTATGTGTATTCTATGTTATTGAAGCAACGAATCGATCAGATTGCCAATACACAGACAAAGAAATGGAAAGACAACAAAGAAATATAGTCAGAAAATACGAAGACACAAGAATTTTTAATAAGGATTTCACCCTATTCTTCAGGGCTGCATCTCTGGTCCATATTTCAGCTGTGGCCTTGTTTTATTGTGCCTTTAAGCAGAGAATTACAATATAGGGACTCAATGTGAGTTCTCCTGAAGTAGGTTTTGTTTGGCAGGGTGGTTCTTGGACTCACGCCATTGGAGTACATAGACTCTTCTTCTTCCTACCAACTTTTTGACCTTCTAGTCTAGAATGGCAAGAGCCAAGTGTGGTCCTCAGTCCAGATAGATTGCTCTGTGGGATGGCTCGAATCTCTCAAGCTCTCTGGTGCTCAATGCTACATCTGGTTCGCTCGACCCTCTGTCTCTTTTTGCTTTTGCTTTACTACCTTCTTCTCTGGTTTCTATCTCTCAGTGTTCAGTCCTCTTCTCGGGGTTCATTCTGACTGACTCGACTTGTGTATTCTGTCTATGTTCATGGTTTTTAGCCATTCGAACTCATGTATCTTGGTTTCCTCTTCTACCTTTGTCGATTCACCTTCTGCAGCTACACTTGGAGTTCCCTGTTCGATGTCAGCATGAACGCTCAGGGAGTGGCCACTTGTCTTCCAACCAATGGCACTAGCCTACTTCATTTGTTCATTTCTTCAGTTATGTCATGGATGAAGTCTTTCCTCCACCATGGCAGTTCAATGGATTCCAAATCCTTACAAATCGCAGTGTATTCCTTCATCGATTCCGCTTCCTCCATCAGGCTTAATCTCAGTCGTTTGATCTTGATCTCCCAGATCCAACGTCATACGCATGTCGTGTGTGGTTGACTTTCTCGACCAATAATGTGTGATCAACAATGGTTTTCTCTCACCTACGCTTGCCATGCATCAGTCATTGAGTGGGATCGCTCTGCCTCCATCCAAAACTGCTTATCATTTGAGGGCACCTAAATCAATACCACCAGTTTCTAGAGCGCAGGTCCTGCCTTCGTATGTTTAGCGCTTTTTTCCTCTTTTTCCCATGGTTCTCTAGTTCGCCATGTGTCTGATTTCTCGGGCTTCCACCATTTCAGCCCTGTTTGCCCAACGATGTGCGATTGCATCAAAATCCACCTCCTTTTCCCGATCTGGGGCTCCCAGGGGCTACTTTGACCTACTGCGCAGTCTCCATGGGCCTCAGTGAGCTTGCTTTACCGAGGTCCTCGTTGTTCCACTTTGGCTGCCATTGCCGCTGGTTCAGGGGTGTTTTTGGTCGTTGTTCTGAGTTCTTAGAGATTTATCCCGACTTGATACAGTCATGGTTCTTTGAAAGCCTTTTATGGATCCAATTCGGATCATCCACACCTCTTTGGAATTTTCGATGGATGCTTTTTTTTTTGTCCATGTTTGACGGATGCTTCTGGTTGTTTCTATTTTTTGGTGGTTCTTTCCATTAATGCTTGATTTTTTCCCTTTCAAACAAAGATCTTTCCAACACGCATATTTCCAATAAGGCTTCAATTCATTCTTTTACCATTTTTTATTAATTCCATTTCGTAAGTCACATTATTATGGATTTGACATTTAGAATTTGGTGTGGATTTAATTTTCATTTTAGTATTTTATTTATTTTTGACGATGTTCGAAACAAGGTGTTCAAAGCACTCAAGAGTTTGTCTAACATATCATATTATGTTATTTATTTTGAATTTTTCTAATAGTTATATAAATTTATTGGATATTAATATCATTTTTTCTTTTTAAATTGCAAAGGAATATGTATGTAGTGTATCATCTTGACAAATTTGCAAAATGGTTTTTAAGAAGTTTTAAAAAAGTTAAGTGAAAATATGTGTGTCCTAATCTTTACAATGAAAGCCAAGGTCTTTGATCCTGTTAGGAATTTGTGTAGCCATATAAACAAAATGGCTAGTAAACTATGATGAACATCAGAACACTTACCTCATGATATATTTCACATTACCATGACTAAAAGAAATCATGAAGATGTCAAAACTATACCGAGGATGAAAATTAATTATCAAGGGGGAATGCAGATATCAAAATTCTAACCGACATGAAAATTACTTATGAAGTTGATCGCTCAGAGATTGTCAATAATGCGAAATCTAAAATTCAAGACAAGGAATTGCTCCAAATATTCAAAGGTTGATCTTCACTAGGCATGATCTTGAAGATGATAAAAGCGTAGTTGATTATAATATTTGGAAGAATGTACCCTTCTTCTTGTCCTTCATATCCCAAGTAATATGTAGGTCTTTGTGAAGTTTTTGACTTGTGAGACTATTATAGTTGATGTTAAAAGCTTTGATGTACATGCTAAAACTCAAGATAAGGAAGGAATTTTGCTATATTAGCAAATGTTGATCATCATTGGGATAAGAAACCTTAGGATAGGACATTTAAAGTTTTATTCTAAAGCAATTGACTCTCCCCCTAGTTCTTTTTCTATGTGGTGGTATGCAAAATTTTCTCAATAACTTGAACTTGAGTGTTAGAAATAATTGACGATAATAAGGAAATTATTTTAGATGAGGATGGAATTCCTCCATATTTAGAGGTTGATCTTTGTTGACAAGTAAGGACAACTCCTATAAGTAAGCAAAAGATTATCACCTTAAAAATGGTACAAAACCTATATTTAATGAGGTTGGCACCATTTTCACAAATAGCGGTAGCAATGATGTTCAATAGAAGCATCATCATCTTATTAATGCATATTATATAGAATTTGGTTCATATTCTGTCCATTTTCATTTTCTACTTATTTTAAGACATCAATAATTTTCATTTCAACTATTCAATTTGGCTTATTGATCCTTTTCCTTTTCCATTCAAAATATTTTCTCAAATGAATCACTTATTATGGCTCACTTGTATCTCCATCTATATTCTCGTTATGCGGAGTTGTCTAATTGTTGTAAGTATTTGGAGGCTTTCTTTCCTTTTGTGTCTTCCACAAATTTTTTCTGTCTATTAGTAGAGTAGGATTATTGTCCATTTGCCTTAACTAGGAAAGAAATTTCATAAGTTCTTTTAGAAATGTAATTAAATATTGTCTATGAAACCTATTGTAGTTGGATTTGAGATTTAGTGGCATAGGAGGCACTCTGGTGGTGGAAATTCTTTTAACCAATTTATGTCAACTACAAGTCTATATATTTTTATTAAAAATTTAAAGAAAAAACCATAAAACAAGAAAAAGTTATAAAATAAATGATGATTATTATAAAAAAATAAAAAAATGGAATTCCTCTTCGGGCCCTTTGGCTGGCTCAATCCGATTCTCAGAATTGGATTAAGTGCAGACGGGCCCGCGACCCTCTGGGAGCAAAGGTGCACGTAGCTCTGCCTACACAAGGCCATGTCTCGCCAAGCCCCTAGGTAGGCTCCATTGCTTCTCCGCTAGCCCTAGGTCGTGCCGCCTTCAACCACTGGGCAAGGCTCCATCTGATTCATAACATTGGATGAGCCCCTCACTCGATTCTCGCGATCAAGTTGAGGCCACCAAGAAGCCCAAAAAAGGTTTTTTTTATATATTTTTTTATAGTGATTATTTTTCTTTATATATAATTTAATTTTTTTCACATGATATGGTTTCTTTTTATTTATAATTTTTTAATTATCTTTATTTTCCAATTTTTTATTTTATACGACAACTTTTTTTTGTTTTTATTTTTATTTTTAAATTTATTTTTTCAATGTTATTTTTTCTTTTTAATGGATTTTTTTATAACTTAATTGTATTTTTTATTTTTAAATTTTTTATATGTAAGGTTTTTATTTATTTTTTTAATTCTATGCTTAATTTTTTTACTTAAAATACATCTTTTTTTGAATTTTTTATTTTCAAATATCATTTTTTATACAAAATTCTTCGTAAAATTTTCTATTTATCCTCTCTTTTTTATTCAATTTTTCAACAATTTTTTTCTTAATGTGGGTTTTTGGCGAAAATGTACTAAAATACATATTTTTTTATTATATCTATATGCAAAACGTGTATTTTTTTGTGGAGTTTTTTAAATTTATTATTTTTTGGTGACAATTATTTTTTTTGTGTATTGAAATGCTAATTAACGATATATAAATATAAAAAAAATCATAATCTCAAAATAATTTTTTTTTTTTAACTTTGCAAAAAAATTAAAATTTTCATTATAAAAAAATAGTCCAAAGTAAAACAAAACAAGAAATTGAAAAGCCTTAAAAAGCAAATATCTAAGGATGAAAAACATGAAGAGGAATAAGAGAATTTAAAAAGTGGTTAAATAATCAACATTTAAAAAAAAGTCACGTAATTGTCAAAAATAAGTCCTTTAAAGAAAGGGGTTGATGCCACATCAACACTTTCCAAAACTAATATCAAAATCACTGACATTTAAAAACATGATCCATAAGAAGATTTAAAGCATCAACACTTTTCAAAATTAGTTGATTTTTTTGCTACATCAAAAAAACAGATACTCGTATTAGTTCCCGTTTCAAAGCTTACATTGTTAAGATTATTATTATATGCTTTCAAACTTTTTGGAGGTGCTTTTTGAATGTGATTATATTTGTTGTTATGGGTTTTTCTTTGTCTTGTTTGTTAGGTTGTTTCTTTTTTCTAAAAAGTTGAAAATAAATTGATGAATACAGGAATATAATTAAATTAACACTTCTCAACATTTTTAAGTGTCCTTAAAACACATAACTAAGTTAATTGTATGAATTTGTTATATATTGGTGGTTATTGTTGTGCTTTAGGGCTCAAGAGAATCAATTACAGGTATTGTAATGAGATCCATTTGGATAGAAAGGTCAACTGGATAATTGACTACTAGATAACACATAACTAAGTTAATTGTATGAATTTGTTATATATTGGTGGTTATTGTTGTGCTTTAGGGTTCAAGAGAATCAATTACAGGTATTTTAATTAGATCCATTTGGATAGAAAGGTCAACTGGATAATTGACTGCTAGATACGATCCAGTATTGAGATTGTCCTTTGGGAGATTTAGAAGCATCAATTATACAAAGTTCATCAAAGATTGTTAGAGGCGATTATTTCTTAAATGAGTTGAATGAGAAGCTAGAAAATTGTGGTCGTGGAAAGGCCATTGTAAGAGACTACAGAGTGGGTATAAATTTCGAGGAGGACCACTCACATAGATGTGACATGCTAATTTCAAATTATCAATTTTATTATAATCTTTGTAATGATATAGATGTAATCATTAAATTGGGGATTTGGAATGATTCTTACATTAGTAAATAGGTATGATTGAGTTGTTGGTTGTTGGAGTTTTGTTGAGATATTTTTTGAACAATATTCTCCTTATTTGGAATCTGTTGGATTCCATGGGCAATAGTTATCTAGCCTATAATTTGTCTTGGAAATGAACAATATATGAAATTTTTTGTGTGCACTATGTATATTCCTCATATTTCCTTGTTCTAGGTAACAAAAAAATTTGATAGGCTATAAAAAAAATTTGGATGATGAATTAGATTAAATGAAAAGGTTGAGAGGCTTTAAAAATGAATTTGACACAATTCTAAATATTTTTATCAATTAAATGTTCTTCTAGATAGCTCTCAAATTAAAATAGATTTTTTTTCTTGTATTAGCTAATTTATTAAAAAAAATTATAGGTGTATCATTGATTCATACTCAACTTTTGGGAACCTTAGTTTTCCTAAGAGCATTAACTCACATTCCCATTTAAGATATTTTCGTCACATGATAATAGTTTAATTAAAAATGTAAAACTTATATATCATCATTAAAAGTTACTACTACTAATACATACACACACACAAACAGAGAAGTATATGATAATGGGCTACATGTAACACTAATTATCCAAACTTATTATTGGAGGATGGGATATTACTACATCATTAGAGTTACTAAATGCACACTTAAGTTGTAAATCCTCAAACAGGTAATTGTATTTCTAAAATTATTCTTTTGTTATGTTATTAGCTTAAAATTATTTTTTTGAATTATTTTTCATTATGTTAGGATGTCATATAATAAAATTAACATAAATTCATTTTAACTTTAAGTTCACTTACGTAGTAATATGAACGAAAAAATTGGTGACCAAATGTGATACCATCATTTCATTACTAAATATTCATAACTATTTTTTATAAGGGAATTATGTATCAAAAGCTTCATAAGAATATGGAAATTGGGTGTGGAAGGAGTATACTTCAAGCGAAAAAGACTCATATTGTGTTTCTGGCTGCGGTCATTTCAAATCTCTAGATACATGCTCTACTATGTGAAAATTGTGAAAGAAAGTTGTATAAATGAGCTCTATTGGGTAGACCCATAATTTTTTGGTTGAAAAGAAAATATTAAAATTCGGTCAAATGACCTTGGCTCAAGTAGTTAGGTGAAGAATTGATTTCTTGAGTAGAGCGCCTTATATTTTCTAGAGACATGTTCTACTTGGTTTGTTTGTAGAATTTTTGAAATATTTCTATCTTGTTTAGTAGGCGAAGCAAATATTTCAAAGTTATTGATTCCCTAATTTTGTTTTTATTTAAGAAAGAGAAAAGAAAAATATTACAAGTGGATTTGGTTGGTTATCTAGCGAACAATCAATTTATGTAGTCCACACAAAAAAACACATGAAAATTTAAATAAAGTTTATTTTCCACTTTCTATGATTTATTATTATGGTAAGGAATCAGAAGTTGTTGAGGTGGATATCTTATACCATTTCTTGGTGTCACATGAATATCAACAGAAAAAATAATATGAAAAGTGTGTCAAATGATCCTAGCTCAACTAGTTAGGTGAACAATTTTTTTCTCAATATTAATGCCTTCAATTTTCTCGAGACATGTTGTAATTAGTTTGTTTGTAGAATTCTTGAAATAGTTTTGTCGTGTGTAACAATATAAAAAAACATTTTGAAGTTCTTTAGTCTCTAATTTTCTTTTAGCTTAAGTAAAAAAGAACTAGTTAGGTAAACAATTTTTTTCTCAATATCGATGACTTCAATTCTCTGGAGACATGTTGTAATTAGTTTGTTTGTAGAATTTCTGAAATAGTTTTGTCATGTGTAACAACATAAGAAAATATTTTGAAGTTCTTTATTTTCTAATTTTGTTTTATCTTAAGTGAAAAAGAAAAAAATTCTTACAAGTCGATTTCGTTGATCCTCTACTAATGATTAAGTTTATGTAATGCACATTTAAAAACATATGAAAATTTATAATACTATTTTTTTTCGCTTGCCATGAATTGTTATTATAGTTGGAACTTAAAGTTGTTGAGGTAAATATCAAAGGAGAGTTCGTGGTGTCATATTAATCTTAAGAAAATCACAAATAATGACAAGAAAAATCCTTTTATTTACCAATATTTTTCTACATATGTGTTTAAATCTGTCCATCTCCCGAGTGGAATTTGTGTATCTATGTGGTATCAAAATATTTTGAAAAAATATTGCTTTGAAATTCTATTCATCGCTATATTGACCAAAATCAAAAGTGGAAACAATAGAAACATGCACAAGAAATAAATGTAGGCTAATAACTCACTAGCATTTTTCCCACCTAGTATATGCTATTTTTTTCCCAATCCTTTTACCTAGTAGCAAAAGAGGTAAAAGCTCTAAGATCATCAGGTAAGCTTTAGAATATCATGGGCCCAGGTTTTGGAGGTTATGTGAAACCTTTGTATAAGGAAAGTTAGTTTTGTGAAGAAAGTACAAAGATGTGAATGTAACTTGATAAAATTGTTGGTTTACTTATCGAACAATAAATTTTCCACTTAAAAAGGATAACAACATTGTAGGTTCTACATTTTATATTACAATAGATATTTATCTCCTTTTGCTAGAAATTATAGATCAAAAGATAATTAACTTTCTAGATGCACATGATAGGGAGATTGTAATTACTTTTACTATTATCTCTACATGTACAAAGATCTTGACCTCAAGAATATCAATATGTTTGGGAATACTGGGTTGGTTTCTAATTAAATAGAAATTTTGTATTATGTATATTGGGGTTTTCGTATTTTAATTTAGAAAACATTATTTTCCTATTACACAATGTTTGATAATTTTCTATTATATATGTGTGTGTGTGTGTGTGTGTGTGTGTGTTGTCATGTATATATGGGAAAACATAATCTCTTTTTCCATAAACATGTAATGATCATATATGTGTACTAGAGAACGGAGGACAGTAGCATCACTAAATTCATTGAAAATTAAACATACAATATTGTTGTCTCTAATAGGAAAAAGGTTTCAAAGCTTTTGTGGTGTTAACATAATTATTTTGTTATGTAGTTGGCTTAAGAAAATATTAAGTATAATTGGCGACCTAATGTAAAACTTACATTGAAGATATTTCACATATTATTATATTTTCAATAATTTTGATAAGCTCTAATTTTCTAGTTGATGTGTTTCATATTTATAGATAATCTTAAAAACAATTGTGGACCATGATGAAATAAATGTCAATAATTTTCTATTTCATAATTAAATTAAAATTCATAAATCTCAATGATTTGTTAATTCACAATTAAATTAAAGTTTATAGGTAAAGGGAATATCAAAGTAAATTTTAATTTACTTTAGATGTTTTTTAGTGGTTTAGTTTTAGTGTTATTTTAGTGATTAAATTAAGCTTATACATCTATAAAAAAAATATAATATTATTACGATTCACTCCCAATAACATTGCCAAAATCAAAAGGAGAAGGGGCATGCTTAAAAGGGAAAGAAAAATGAAGCAAATAAAAAAAACGATTCATTTACAATAATTTACAATATTATTATTTACAATAATTTTACTACAGCTCCAATGTAATCGAAATGGGGCAATGTCGACATAACTTCCCTGCAGATTGGATTGGCCTTTTTCGAGTACCCATGAAAAGCATGAAAAGCATGTGGTTCCGTGGTCCCTCCCTGAGTATGTCTCAAAAACGCTATTTCAGGTTGATCGCCATCAAAATTGACGTCCGACCAACAATTCCGGAGAGCAGAATACCTGGCCTGTTTGAAATGTGTTTGAAATGCCAATCAAAGATTTCAAATTTCCGAAGTAACCATTGCGATGTGCATGTAATGCGAAAAAGGCCAATAACGATGTAACTTCCCTAGAGATTGGATCTCCTTTTTTCCATTAAGCAC
>APFE031584778.1:0-11136 GCA_000404065.3 Pinus taeda | reverse complement strand
TTTTTCGTGTAGCAGGGTCTATCGAAAGTATGCAACATGGGTACTCTTTAGATGAACAATTAAATTTTGCATCCAATGAGTAGTCTTGCTCGAAATTTGAGTGTAACCTTAGGGAGATAAGTTGAAAATACGAGTTGAAAAAGTAGTTTTAATATTTTATTATTTTTTAATATTTTTACTTTTTTACTCCAAAAATGGTGAATCACCCCCCATGGTTGACATCATCATCTTGAATCGTATTAGTGCTTATAAACATTATTTTGGTTGTACATTTTTCTTACGAGGCCCATTTTAGACCTCAAAATTCCCCTAATGTGGTTCTCTAATGGTGTTGGTGAGGGCGGAGCAAAGATGAAGTCGACTTTGAGGTCCTTGCGTCGGGTCAAAGCCTCCCCTGCTCCACTTAGCTATGAGGGAAATGTTCTATGTGGGGACTTGAAGGTTGGTCGTGGTTGTGGAGCAGGTAGACATTCTTGTGGGGGTCATTGTCGTGGCGGTGGAACGACCCGTCGTAGTGGCAAGGGGTGGTAGCATAAGCCCTACTAGGCGTGGGGGTCCTCCTCGTCTTGTGGCCTCTTCCAGGATATCAAAGCATTTCATTCAGACAATGTTGGAAGCTCAGGACATGACTCATCGAGAAGAACATGAGGTTGGGATGGAAGCACTCCAGCAACTGCAATACTTCCAATGCCACCTTCGTGAGTGTGTGGTTGTGGTTTGGTGTGGACAAAATCTGTTGTCGGAAAATCTAGACAAGTTGGAAGCATGACTGACTCATTTAGAGCATCATGTAAATTCCCACATCGCCCTACTCCCCCCTAGGGATAGGGCCTGATAATTCGATGTCCATCACTTCAGATGAATAGCCATGGTGAGAGGAGTGCTATGTATTTTGCAGGTTTTTTGGTGTCTTTGGCCTTCTCAGGTATGGGAAATAGCCCTTAGTTTATTTTTGATGTTTTGTAATGATCAGTTATCGATCAACAAACCAGGTGGGGGTGAGACCACTAGTTTTTTGGCGCTGTATGTAAAACTTTTGGCAATCAATAGAAAGGCTAATTCACAAAGGAAAAAAAAAGGGAAAGAAAAGAAAAGAAAAACATTTTTTTTGTTTTTTTTTGTTTTTGTTTGTTTGTTTGTTTTTTTTTTTTTAATTATATCTATACATACTTTTAATTATATCTATACGTAAAATGTGTATTTTTTTGTTAAATGTTTTTAGTGACAATTATTTTATTGTGTATTGAAATATTAATTAATGATATATATAATATATAAAAACTTTAATTTCAAAATATTAATTTTATTATTTTTTTAAATTTCACAAAAAAAATCATTATAAAAAAACATTGCAAAGAAAAATAAAAACAATCAAGCTTGAAAAAACCTTAAAAAACAAAAATATCTGGACAAAAAACAAGAAGATGAATAAGACAACTTAAAAAATGGTTAAATAACAACCATTCAAAAAAATTTGTGTATGCTTAGGACATAAAAAAATTTAAAGTATAAAAAAAATTTGATGATGCATCAACGCTTTTCAAAATCCGCATGAAAATCACTAGCATTTCAAAAAAACTATCCATACTTAATACATAAGAAAATTTAAAGTGTCAAAAATAACCCCCCAAAAAAGGGTTAACGCTGCATCAACACTTCTCAAAATTGACTTGACATATAAAAAAATGTGCATACATAATACATAAGAAAATTTGAAGTGTCAAAATATGCTCCCAAAAAAAAGGTGTATTTTGAATCAACACTTTTGAAAATTAGATTATTTTTTGCAACCTCTAAAAATGTGAGAACTAAGTTAATTTCCCCTTTGATTGGTAATTGTGTTAGTACTGAACATTTGAAGATGTTGCAAAAGGGAGGATTACAAAGAATTAATAACATTTGTTGCAATGGACCCTTGTTATTGCAAAAGGTATGAATTATGTTGAAATATAGATGCTCAGTGTTGAAGTATAAATTTAAATGAGAAAAAATATCACTCACTATCATATAATTAAGAAATCATACCTTGATGAAACAAGTTCGTTGGACATGACAATATCATGAGATCGAGTTCCTCTTTAAGATTGAAGGCTAAAGTCCTCTTAAGACAAATGAATCATTTGCGGATATGGAAGTGTTCCAATAATGAAGGGTAAGCTCTTGGGTTGAAAAAATCAAATATGATGTTTAGTTGATATGAGAATATATCATGGATCTGTCATCTCATAGGAAAATCATTGATCTTGACACATTTGCATGTTTGATGAAAATGATAAATATCATCACATGTCTTCTAAGGTTTTTGGACATCTGAGTATTTAGGGTTTATAAACAGTAGCAAGCAAAAATAGGCTTGGACAAGAAAGGTTTAGGGTTTATGGACAAAACCCTAAGATTGAACTTAGATAAATGTTTATGCTAAAAGAAGAAACCTTAACAAGGAGGAAATGACATCATAATGAGGATGAGGATGATAAAGATGTAATCTAGATGCAAGAAGGCTAAGATCAAGAGGGAGATGACATTTTCGTAGTATCCTTAAAAGATAAGTAACCTATATCTCTCCTCTTTGATTATTATTGTTACTATTAGTAGTTAGTCTCATGTCCTTGTATTCTTTGTTTGGTCATAATTGTTATTCCATGGCAGATATGTGTTGAAGGCTGCCAAGAGTTTGGCAATATATGGAAGAAGTGGAAGAATGAAACAAAGCATGTGACAAGAGGACTTTCCCATAATAATGATTTGTGTTAGATGAGATATGGACTCAGAGGGAGCAGACAAATCAACAACATTGAAGCATGCCTTGATCTATGCCGAAAGGGAGTCAATGGTGACTTCTAAGATGAAGTATGCAATAGATGGAAACTTAAGAAAAAGTACAAAGTGAGGGATTATCCTAGTAAGAGGGAGAAGATTATGAGGTCAGGTACACTTCTGTTAAAAGTTTATTATCTTTATGATTTCTGTTGAAAATTACATGAATGGAAATCGTCCTCCTCTATGCAAGAAACAATGTAGAAATGTTATACATGCAAAACAAAAAAAGGCTTTGTACAAGCTCCTTAAACTTGGTACACTTGGATTCATGGATCAAGTTTAATTCTATATGACTTGTCTCTGATGAAAGAAACATAAGTCATGTGTAAGAGGGAGTAGTTGTGGTAGAAATAATTGCTTTTGTAGTAGAGGGAGCAGTCAGACAACCTCTTTTTAACTTCATAGGGAGTTCACCTATGAGTCAAAAACGATGGGATATCAGGCTGTATAGCTAATATGATGAAAGAAAGTACTTGCAAAGGGAGCAACCTAAATTACCACAACACAATATGATTTAGTGTGAGAAGTAGCACCCAGTCAGGGTGACAAGAAAGCAATTGTGGAAATGAACCCAGTAAAAGGAGGTCAATCAGTTTTATGAGCCAAGGCTTGTTACTCAACATGAGTTGGGGTACCAACATGGTACAATTGGTCATGGACAAATCAATTATAGTTTGAGATTTGTCTCAAGTAGTGATATACAATTGTAGGGCTATATAGACACAGTTTGGGTAGGAAGTGTTGAAGATAGAAAGAGTACATTTGAAAGTTGATTTAGTTGGGCTCCATTATGATTTCATGGATGAACAAGAAGCAAAAATCTGTTGCACTTAACATTATCGAGGCGTAATATATTGTAGTTAGCTTTCTAAGTTGTGAAGCAGTATGGCTTCAAAAGTTACTCACGAGATTGTTTGATCATGTGCTTGAACTAACCGTCATATATTGTGAAGTTGTGTGAAGCTAACAAAGAATCCAGTTTTCCATGACAGGTTGAAGCACATTAATATCAAGTAGCACTTCATCCAAGACATGATGCAAAAGTGAGTAGTGAAGCTCCAATATGTCTCTTCTGATGAGCACATAGCTAATATTCTTACAAAGCCTTTATCCTTAGAAAAGTTTGTATACTTCAAAGACAAGCATGAACTTGTTGACAAAGGCTCTGTCATTGAAAAGGAGCATTGATGAGATATATCATCATGGACCAACATTCTCCCTGTGTCAAGTACATTGACCCAAATTAGGAAGAATGGTCTAGTAGAGGACTGACATACCTCCCTTGTCATGTATGACCCAAACTAGGAAGAATTACTATGATAAGAGTGTGGCCTTAGGAGATTCACTATGAGTCAAGACATTAACCCGAATGATGGTGAACCAAGACTAGTCTAGATGCCATATGTCAAATATTGACCCGAATTATGGCGACTAGTTGATGCTAACTGATACACCATGTGTCTGAAGCATTGACCCAAATTATGGTGATGTTGTACCATAGGTGAGAAGCACTGACCCAAATTATGGTGATATTATACCATAGGCCAAAAACAATGACTCAAATTATGGTGTGGATGTACCATGTGTCTAAATTACCAGCCCAAATTGTGGTGAGGATATACCATAGGATTGAGGTACTAACTCGAGTTATGATAACATGTTGATGTTGTTGATTTACCATTTTTTAAAGATGTTTGACTCGATTATGGTATTTGGTTGATGTTATCAATGTACTATGTGTCACAATTGTTGGCCTGATTTTAGTAACTTGTTTTATCATGTGTCACAAGCTATGTTGCAGGAAATGTCCCCCAAGATGGTGTACCCATACCCGAAACTCCGTAAAACATTGAAATGTCGCCAAAACATAAGAAAACCATTGTTGCAATGCTTGGATGGCATTTCTTGATTTTGAAACGCCCCAAAAATGCCGCTAAAACATTTGAGTGACATTTCGACCCAAATCTACCTCGTTTTCACCCAATTTTGCCCACTTTGCATGAATTTTTCGTTTTTGTGGGCTCACTCAAGAACCCATGAAGTTTTTGGGGCCCTTCTATGGCCAAAATAGATTTAATATAACACTAAATTTGATATCTAATCACTCCAAGAACTAATTTATATCTATTTAATCCACGCTCTAGTTTTACTAAAACACAACTTGTTCTATTTTTGTTAATGAAGATGAGGACTAGGATTATAAGATATGTAACTATACTTGTCATTAGCTCATGTTATGTTTCAAATCTTGGATGCAAACTCTCATTTATAAATGATAATTTAGGATTTTGAATCATTTAATTATCTTTGAGAGTTAACACAGATTGGGTTTTCATTTTAAAATGTCATTTATGTGTCTCATTCTTTTTCTTATTGCAAGATGCATTATTAACTTATTTGTAAAAAAAATTATACACACACACATGCCATTTCACCTGACGTTTCCATTTTTTGGGGGTCGCGTTTCTCGTTGTACCCATTTTGGAAACTTCTAGACATTTCAACATTTGGCGCAACTTAGGTCACTAATGCTGACCCAATTATGGGACTTAGATTTGTTCTAACCTTTTCTTAGAGAAATTTATCAGCATGAGAACATCTAGATAATCATTATGAATACTTCCCTAGCTAAGAGTGAGTGTTGAATTTTGTTGCTATGGTCGATCTTCATAATTACTTTAGTTATTGATGTATTTGTAAAGCACGTTCTTCATTCTATTGTCAAAAGAGAAAAATATTTGACATGTTCTTCGTGTCGTTTTTAGAAGAAATTTTGAAATTTTGAAATTGAATTTTTGGGTTCAAAGAAGCTAAGTTGGCCCTCCTGCTAGTCACCAACCTAAAAGGGACCCATTCGACCTAGTAAAAGGCTACATATATGTGTCATTTGTCCTCCCTCCAATCAAGAAAAAATTTAGATCTATCTAAGACAAGTTAGTTCGGTCTATTTGAGGTACATCTGAGGTCAACAAAAGAGGCAAGTGAAGGTCTGAGGCATGGGCATAAGTTTGAGGCAGAGCGAAAGTTTGAGGAAAAGCAAAAGAGCCTATTCCAAAGCAAGCGAAGAGCCTAATATGAGGCAATTAGAAAGAGCCTAATCTATGGTTGAAATAAAGGTTATTAGAGGCAAATGTTTATGAGGACATATCTCTGGTAATGAAGGCGAGTTGCAAGAACGAATTATTATGAGGTATGCCAAGTTGCAAGATTGAAATTCACAAATGAAGAAGTAGATTGAAATTCTAATTAGGATTAGTTATCTTGTTGGTCCATTTAACCTTCTATTTGAATGATGTATCTTTGTTGAACTTGATGATTTATCTAAGGAAAAGGTTGATGAGTTTTCCCCTATGTGGCTTTTCCGAGGGTAAAATATTGCATTCTTTGTTTGGCTTTCTCTTCTTGATCCTAATGTTATAAATGTTATATGTGTTAAGATATTTCAATGCATAGGAAATAGTTAAGCATAACTTGGTCTAGTGTAGAGTTAGGTAAAGTGTGTTTCTTTACTATGTACATTTGTAACTTACAATTCAACGGTCATGATATGTTCTAGACATGAAGTGATTCGACGGTTCATTCTCTCCTTGGTATTACTGACACTTGATCTGTGGCTCAACACCCGATTGGTCCATGATCTCTATTTAAAGAGCATGGAGGGTCATTTGTAAGGTGACCATTCATGAGAGAAGCTTATGTAAATTTTCTTTTATTTATTAATAAATTGCTTGAAGTGGTCGCTTTGGCTCAGGCCGTGGACTGTTTCCCTCTTTGAGGGTTTTAACCATGTCAAGCAGACTGGTGTATTGATCTGTGATCTGTTTGTTAGCGGTGTACTTTGGTGTTATATTTGAGGAACTTACCCTGTAAATCCATACATGGTATCAGAGTGAAGCTGAGCACCGCATCCGTTGGTGATCCAAATTTGAAGCCGGTACAAGTGCATTCGACTGTCGTTTCCTAGATGTACTGTTTCTGATCGCTTTCGGGCCGAGAGAACTGCTCTATTGTGTTAGTAGCATCTGTTCCAGTGAGGAACCCCTTTCGTTTCACGCGAAAAGGTTTCTGGTAGCGATAACTATGTCATTTTTAGATCTGGAGGTATACAATCTTTATTTGCAGTTTTAGTTACTCATCTCTCTGTTTATTTCAGTTTATTTAGCACTCCGTTTTTTATTACCAGATATATACCTTTCATTTTTGTGTATGCTCTTTGTCCCGCGACTCTGTGTGACTTGGGAAAATCAGAAACAAAAATGAAGGATTTTTCTCTTGCGTATGCTCTTTTCTGCCGCGCCTTAGTGTGATCTTGAAAAATCAGAAACATTGAGGAAAATATTTAGTTTCTAGCGAAAGCTAACTTCAAGCCATAAGGTTTGGTTTTTTTTGCATGTTTGTGTTGGGTTGTGTGGTATTTTTTTTTGTAGGCAAAAAGAGATTTTTCAAGTAAGCACGCACCCCAAAGCTTCAGTGACTAAAAAAAAAATCCCTTCCTCTTTTCCAAAAATTACTAATCTTTTAAATTAACTCGCTTGGTTCAAAGTTATTTATGAGAATAGAAGTCTTGGGTTCAGGGCTTTCTTTGCGTTGAGTTACTTTTTCAAAAAGTATATGTAACTTATGTTTTAAAGTTACTTTATCGAAAAGTGTTCTCACCCATTATAAAAAGTGAGTCACTTATAATTCTAAAGTCTCTTTATCTTTTATTTAAGTTACAATTTAGTGAATAACTCATAAAGTACCATTGTAAAAGTGACTTTCACTTATTTATAAAAGTGGGCCACATATCACTGATCCTTCAATTATTTTGGACATACAGACAAAGTCTTGCGACGACCAATTGTGGGCATATTTCGCCCTCTAGAGCTGGGCCTAAGGCGAAGAACCTCCCTTTAACCAACACCACCAAAGTTTAGCCCCACACGTTCTATTGATAGTCTATGGGTCCTATAAGCCCAGGCCACCCAAAAATTTGGTTTACATATCATGTTCCAGGCTATTAGCTCCCATTTCTTCTTGTCCTCGGCTCCTCTCCATAAGAAATTCCTCTCAATCTCGTCGATCTTTTGCAGAACACCTTTAGGAGTTGGGAGAATTGATAACATATACCTTGAAATTGCTTGCAGTACAAATTTAGTCAAAACCATCCTTCCAGCTAGATTTAAGGCTCTAAAAATCCATCACTTAACTCTATATTCCATATTTGAGACTTCTTCCAAGCCTTAATAGTTAGAGGGATGCCCAAATATTTTGAGGGAAGACTTTTTCTTTGGAAGCCTAAGATGGTTGTCAAATTCCTATGTATAGCAATATGCATGTTAAAAAAGAAAATCATAGATTTTGAGAGGTTTATCTCCATACTCGAGGCTACACCAAAAGTGTCTAGGATAGACTTGAATGATCAGGCCTCCTTCACTATAGGGATACCATGTAGCATGGCATCGTCTACAAACTCCTAATTCGTTGTAGCCAGGCACCCCTCGTGTGGTTGAAGTCCTCTAATATCTCCTTCCCTGGAAGCAACTTTGATCGATTTGTCTAGTCCTTCCATCATTATGACAAACAAGAAAGGGGACATAGAGTCTCCTTGGCAAATTCCTCAAGAAGGGAAAAATGGTTTAGCAAGAGCTCCATTTAGCAAAATCGAAAAACTAGGAGAGGTGACCAAGGACATGATCCATCTATTATCAAAACTGAAGGCCTTTAAAACGGCTTCCATATGCTCCCAACTGACCTTATCTTATGCCTTCGATAGGTCAAGCTAAATTATCATTCCTTCCTTCCTCATACTCTTAAGAGATTGTGTTATCTCATGGGCATGGATAACATTGTCCAATATTTTCATGCCTCAGACTAAGACAGATTGTTCCACTGAGATCAGGATAGGAAGCACCATTTTGATGCGACTGACTACAAATTTTGGTATAATCTTGTATTTCAAAGGGCTATTAGTCAAAACTTCTCTAGAGTATTAGATTTTTCCTCCATTGGGATGAGAGTAATAAATGTGGAATTTAGAGCTTTAAGGATAGTGGTTGAGTCTCAAGAGTCAGGCACCACCTCAAAACATCCTTCTTTACTACTTCCCAACAAGGTTTAAATAAATATACAGTGAAGCCATCTGGGCCTAGTGCCTTACCATTAGGCATCTCATGGAAAACCTCGACGACTTCTTCGATGGAGATAGGTTTATTTAGATTTTGATTATGCTCCTATGTTATTAGTCTTGGAATATGCCTAACAATATTTTGGATGGTTGCTGATCTATCAAGCAGGGGCTCCTCTCTTATGAAAGTGCTAAACTAAGACCTACTCGATGTCCCGATGGGCTTTATAAGATTTCCCAGTTACATCCTTGATCCTGAGAATTCTATTTGAGTTTCAATGCTCCATTGCAGATTTGTCAAAGAATTTAGTATTCTTTTCTCCTTCCTGGAGTCATAGGACTCGAGATTTTTGTTTCCATAAGATTTCCTCCTGTAAGCATCTTTCCTCCCACTTCTTCAATAGCTCTATTTACTCGTTCCTTCTCACTTATATGTACCCTTGTTCCACAAACGATATATGTAATTCCTCCATCCTCATTTCCAATTCTCTTTTTGCCTAGAAGATATTACCAAACTCTATTTTATTCCAATTCCTTAGTTGGGTTTTAATATATCTCAACCTGGCCTTCAATTTGAACATCTTGGAGCCCTAGATTGGGAGAGGACCTTCCCACCATTTCTTTATATTCTCCATAAAGGAGGGGTGACTTATCTAGAATGCCTCGAATCTAAACGATCTATTCTTAGGAGTACCCAATATCGCAATCGCTAACATCATGATCAGATCCCCCACATGGGAGAATAATTGCCTCTATATCCAACCCTTGCAATAAAATATCCTCAGAAATTAGGAATATGTCTAATATCAAGGCTACTTAATGCTCCCCTCCTCGTTTATTACTCTAGATAAATATTCCATTACATATCTACATATATATTACATTTTCCTCTTCAGTGAACCTTTTGAAGGTCTCAAAGTCTCTGTCAATTCATCTTTGACCTCCCTTCTTTATTTCCAATGAAGTGATCATGTTAAAATCTCCCCTATAATCTAGGGGAGATACCGTTTTCTTCCTTTAAGATCCTTAAGGGCTTACATGAAGCCTAATTTATCATTAATACTTTGCGGTCCATAGACATTTGTGAAAAGAATAGACCCGAAGACTCCTATTATCTACATTTGCATAGAGAGGAAAAATTGGGTGGCTTCAGCAACTACTAGGTTCATCACCTGTGGTTTCCACCAGGTAAAAAGTCCTCCTACAGTACTTTGGGCTTCCACATCTAAATAAATAAAACTCTGTCCTAGTTTCCTATTAACTTCTTTAATCTTCTCTGTTGTGCATTTCATTTATAACAATAACAATAGATCTGGTTTTTCATTTTAATCTTCTTCTTCAATAGCCTTTTCTTTCTAACTCTTACATTCCAAGTTATTACTTTCATTTTTAACTAAGGAGGTTAGGGGGTGAGCTTAGAGCTTTCATACTAATTGATTTTATTAGAATTTCTCTGAGTTCCTGAAGGGCTACATTGTTCGACTCCCTTCCTTATTTCCTTTGGTACTAAGGGGGTCTGAGACTCTATGACCTGGACTCCCATCTCCCTAATTTCTGCATGTGACCATTTCTACCCACTAAGATTTGCATCCTCCCGCATTATGTAGAGGTATTGGATCTGATCCATCTATTCTACTAGGATTTCCTCTGGACCATTCTTTCTCCATTGTTCTACCATATTTTGTAGGTCGATTCCTTCCCTTTACACTATATCCTGAATATCAGGGTCTTCAGTGCCTTCCTTTCTTGGTGCCATTTCTGAATCCCCTTCGAAGTCTTTCCATGCTTTTAGCATAGTCTTTAGGGACCTCCATTATTCCTTTTGCTTTTTCATCTCCATGATTTCTTATTTTAACTTCTTCGGTATGGTTTTCCTCCGGTGCCAGTTCTAAAAGAACCCTGAAACTATGTTTCGATGTCTCTTTCCCTCCTTGATTTCATTGTTGTTGTCTCCTATTGACACATCCTTTCAGATTTGGCCTTACAAAACCTTTGATGTATTTCTGCTCTTGTTCCTTACATTTCAAAGGGCTGTATGAGGAATCTTTTCAGATCTGATTCATGATTGTGTAGAGGTATACATGGACGATTTCACAGTTTATGGTAATACATTTGAAGAAGCTTTGGGAAATTTGGAAAAAGTACTAGTAAGATGTAAGGAAACAAATCTTTCTTTAAGTCATGGAAAATGTTTTATGATGTTTACTGAA
>APFE031584773.1:0-13906 GCA_000404065.3 Pinus taeda | reverse complement strand
ACTTGGATTGGCCTCTTGGGCCGCTGATGTGCCTGCTACTTCTGTTGTGGGGGCCACTGCTGCCCCTGATGTTACTGTTGTTGTGGAAGTAGTTGGAGGAGCTTGGGAAGTAGATTCTCCCTGTTTCTCTTGTATTGCTGCTTCCAGCTCTTTCTCCAATTCACGGATCCTCTGATCCTGCTGCAATAAGAGGTCTAGCTGGTCCTCAACCTGTTTTTGCTTTTGAAGCTCAGTTGTTTGAGGGTGCTCAGTGGGCGGTAGCTTCAATCTCTTCCTCAATGCATTTAGATCATCATCCTTCTTCTTTATGAGGGCCTTTACACCTGTCGGATCACTAGGATCATGCCCCAGATCAACAATGATCTCCTCAAGAGACTTTATTCTATTGTCCTTGGCCTTAGAGGACATCCTCTCAATATCTAGCTGAGTGTTGGTGTTTTTTAAGGAATCTTTCAGCTCATGGGCCAATGTGGCCTTTTCTATCAAGGTGGCATAGACCATTTCCCCAGTCTACTTGTGGAGTTCAATCTGGTCCATGGGATGTATGTCTTTAGCTAGGACCTCCACCCTTGTCCTTATGAAATCTGCAGCTGTCTTAGGCTGCGGTCCTTTGGGCTTAAAATGACTTAATATTATTTTTTCCTCTTGGATGTCATAAACAGACATCAGTCTCTCTTGCAGGGCTGGTGTAGCATCAATGAACTGTTTGTATACTTCAGCCCTCAATAGCTCATTCTGAGCCTTTATTTGCTTAAAAGAAGCCTTGGTGCTCTTGGGCTTCTTGCTTTGTTGTGATGAAGAGGACACCTCCAAGCTGATCTGTAAAGTTTGCTCCTGTTGAAAGGAGCTTGTCCCTGTGTGCTGGCTGCCCACCCTGTCCTTTGGCGTACTGTTCAAGACATCTTCAGTAATGTCTTCCACCTCTGGGGAGTCTGCCCTTTGCCTTTTGGCTTCTGGCTGGTGGGAGGATCCACTGAGAGGAGTGGACTCTTCTCTTTCTCTTTTTATTCCCCTTTCTTCATGTGCTGGGGTCTGCGAAACTGGGGCAGTTAATGGCTGAGTTTGAGGTGGTGGCGTCTGCATCATGGGGTTTTCTGGCAGCCCAGTCTGTGGCAGAACAGTTTGTCCTTGTTGCTGCCTTGCTTGTTGCTCTTTCATCTGCTCTTTCATCTGCTCTGTCTGCTGCTCTGTTTGAGGGGCTGACTATTCCTTTCCTGTTTCATCCTCTGCACCCATTATGCCTTTGCCTTTATCTATTGTTGCTGTTGTTGTAGAAGGTGCCTGTGGTGCAGTCCTTGTAACCGAGGTCCCTTCTCCTACTGAGTAAGGCAGTCTGAAAGGTACCTGCAGCACATAATCCAGGTCAATTGTCTTCTCAAGCTCTTTCATATTTTTAAGCACTCTTTCTTCTTCAATTAAGCTCTCAACTAGAGTGTCCAGCTGCCATTCTTGTAAGTTGGCATATTTTTCTATGTGTGGGTAGTGGCAATGCTTAATGCCTAGGAGCCTATACTTAGTTCTCCTAGCAGTGATGAAACCTTGAGGGTCATAATGGACCCATCGAAAACTATAGGACAGCTTGTATTTGTCCTTGAGGATCAAGTCTGCAGCTTCCCATCCTTCCTTCTTGTTCATGATGAAGGGGCCCAACTCATTTTTGAAATTAAGGTGGGCTTTTTTCTTGGAGCTGTGGAAGTGGGTGAGGTCTGACTGAATTAATTGCCTGTAATACTCCAAGGCAAACAACCTCATAGGTACATATTTGGGGAGCCTGTATGGACAGAGCTCACATCCATAGATCCTTA
Source organism: Pinus taeda (assembly GCA_000404065.3). Lineage (NCBI taxonomy): Eukaryota > Viridiplantae > Streptophyta > Pinopsida > Pinales > Pinaceae > Pinus > Pinus taeda. The sequence continues at coordinate 12,101 of APFE031584773.1, read as the reverse complement.
ATACAGTATGGTGTTCATATAGGTACCAATCACCTATTTTATTATTCTTAGAAAGCTGCAGAGCTTTCTTTATCTCATTAGATGTCCTGGGAGGAGGGGACTTCATCAGCATGCAAGAGATTGGGTATACAAATTGATCAACAAATTCACAGTAGGTATAGGGTGAATTTGTGACTTTGTGATAAACCGAGGTCCAGAAGATGACAGATCTTCTCTCCCCTCTCTGATCCAGCCTTCTGATGTAGCATGGGAAGGCTTCAGAATGATGAAACATGAACAGATGGTAGATGTAAGCTGAGTATCTGAAGACCCCCTTTCTATCCAATTTGATCAACTGATCATGGATTTTATTGGCTATGAACTTAGCAAAGTTATACTTTTGGGCAGGGGGCTGGCGTGGGCTGTAAACAGACAGTAACACTAGCATGGCTTTATCCACATGCTCACTGTTTTGGTATCCCAACACATAGGCTATCATATCTAGTAACAGCCTGCCTACATCATTGAAATGTGCATTCAGATAAGGAGGTGGCCCCGTAGGTTGGCACTCAGGTCTCATGAAGTTCCTGGTGACCTTTTGCAGCTCTTCACTGGTCATCTTGTCACCAGTTTCCAGCAAATAACTCATGGAGAATGGGATCAGCAACTCTGTCTGCTCAAACTGTAACATGTTGTTGATGGACTCAGCATTTATGTAGAAGAGGATCCTCCCTGATGGAGTGTTGACAGCTCTGTGCTGCACATCATAGTGTTCAGCACATAGGTGAATGATTTCTAGGAAAACATTCACAGCTGGGAGACAGTAATAGGGCAGGTTTAACTCCCAAATCCCATGTGTGCCATGCCCATCCTTATAGTCTTCCCTCAGTTGACTGAAGGTCTGTAAGAAGTCCCTGTTTCCCTCAAAGTCTCCAATGAGACAATCCTTGTCAACAAATGGCAAGGCCTCCAGCTCCTTATTTGTTTGATTTAGTGGGGCCACACTGAGGGATGAGGATTCAGAAGCTGTACTGAGGGATGAGGATGCAGAGGCTGCCATGATATAATCAAAATCTGTACAGGTAGAGGTAATGGTTTGACAAGTCTTTAAAGACTTTTTAGCAGCAGGTCAACTGTAAACACAGTCTAGTGTCCTTCTTTCAGTGGGAAATATAAGCTGGCTTTTGAAGTTTGCTGCAAATTTCACAGCGGTGTGAATTGCTAATGGCAAGTTTGCAGAGATGGTGATGTTTCTCTGGTAAGAATGCAGGTGGCCTGTGCTTGGCAAAAGGGAACAATGCCGAGCACCTCGGGGGAAATTTTGCATTTTCAGCTCGTGAATGAGCACTCCAATGTCAAATTATGGTTCAGGGGTAGTGCAGGTTGCTTGGGTTTACTTCAGGTAATAGGCAGAGCTAAATTCAAGTGTTTAACTAGTCCTTTAATGGTGAATTTTTATAGAGAATTGGAATGCATGGGCAAAGTGGGAAAACTGGTGAAATACCTGGAAAAATTGACTTGGAAGCTTGCAGGTCGGGCTGAGGAGGCTTAATGCCGACGAATTCTGGGCTTGTAGCGGTTGAAATGTCGAATTTGATGGCTGGAGGACAAATTTCGCGGCAGCTGGTCGACAACGGCTCCTTCTTTTGCGCGTGAAAATGACTGAAAACGGCTCATTTAGTCGTTTATAACGTTAAATTTGGAAAAAGTGCATATTTGGCGCTTTTCCGCCGATGACGTCAGCATGACGTCACAGTGGGGCCCGGGTACGGAAATGACGTGGCGCTAAGGTGTGAGCCAGGGTGGCAGGACACGGTGGCAGGTAGATGCGGTGGCAGGGCTGCGTGGAGGGCCATGGGACGCGGGGGCAGGCATAGGTGAGGTGACGTCAGGATGACGTGCACATGACGTAGGAGGGAGGGTGGTAACGGGGATGGTGGTAAGTGGGTTCCCCGCACCACCTTTGGGTAAAGGCGGTATCGGGGAAGGGGGCTCCGAACAACCCCACCACCTGCCACGCGTCCCTGTACGGGGCGGAAAACCACTTTCCCCGGACGCTAAAGGTCGGCAGGTCGGGGATTGAAATTGACCGCCCACCGTAGGATCTGGGCGGCGGAGATCGGACGGCTGGCGGGTCCTCCGACGGGTCGTGCAGGTTGGGGAGGGACCCGCCGGCCGATTAAAATATTCCTTAAAATGCTTCGGGCGGGCAACCTTAGAATAGTGGGTTTTTTTGGGTTTTTAGGGATTTCTTGGTTTTTTTCAAAGTTTCAAAAGGGGTTATGGGTAGGAAGGGGTTTTTATAGGGTCTTTCTTTGTAGATGAAGGTTTAATGAGTGAAATGACTTGAAATAGGGAGAGAGATGAAATGGAGGTTCATCAAAGTGACCAGGTGTCATTTTGATTCCTTTTAAACAGACCATATGGCTATAATGCCAAGGGGAGGGATATTTATACAAACTTTGGGGTTTATACACCGTGGTGTTAATACTAGTAGGGGAAAGGTAAGATAGGGGAGTTACATAGTAAAATTAGAGGTTAATATGGATGAAGGGGGTAAGTGAGGGGGAATGCCACTGAGTTTGTTTGAAACATACTTAGTTTAGGGAGTAGATCAAAATGAAAAGATATTTTCATAGGAAATGTAGCCTTTAAAGGATGAAGAACCTCCATGAAACCATAAATCTTTCCCTGCATTTTAACTCATGAGGGGATGTTAGTAATAAATGGGAAAAAGGGAAAGAAGGGAGGTTAGACACGCTTCTTTGTTTTGTTTCTCTCCTTTTGACCATCAGATTCAAATTTTGAACTGAATATCACTTCTTCAACCCCATCTACCTACCCAGCTACTTTGCCTAGCATTTTTTCTTCTTGGAGGGTGCACTTGGACTTGCAGACCCTTTGTGTGCCTTTTCCTTTCCCTGGATTTTTTCCTTTGATTTCCTATCAAATTCTACCCTTATTTCTTCCAGGGTCCCAGATTAAACTATTGGGAACCTTTCTTCTCTACCTGAACTACTTGTCTGCCAAGATTAAACGGTTTGGACAGACTTGTTTCTCTATTCTAGAGCGGGAAATTTAAACATGGTTTGATCCAGTTTAGGCTGTTGGACCATCCATTAAAATTGAGTCCTTATCAAGATGTAGACACACGTTGTCTCTTTATGGAAATATGGGATCTTTGCATCATCAAAGCAGAGCATATTGGGACCTTTTATAACCAATCATGAAATATGAAACCTATTGATATAGGTAACAAACAGATTAGTAGCTTATTTTTTGATGTATGTAGTTTGGTAGAATAATAAATTTTGGAATATGAAAGGTCATGAGGAAGACCAAGGGTCATCCGGTAGATGAAGAGTCATGAGGAAGTTCAAGAGTCAAGGATAGGCCATGAGTCACCCTCACTCTATAAATACACCCTCATGACACATTTGTAATGACCTTTTGCTGAGGACATGTTTTGAGATATATTGCTTAGGAGAACTTATGCTCTTCTAATTAATGCAAGGAGTGATTGTAATATTCCACTATTGGATTCCTCAAACCTTTTATGCCTTAATGTCATGAGTATTTTCTTTGCTTAATGTATCGGATGTTCCATAGAGTTGTTTGATGTGCGGTATTTTCATGTGTTGTCTCAGACTACAAACTTTGTGTTGCTTTGCATGGATGGTATATGATTCATTAACTCTATGCTTGTGCTAATGAATTGTTTCGTTGGTATTGGTATAATCTATTCTTGACTATACATTTACTATGCTTATAGACGTTTGATTTCTATGAACTACTTTACAGTTCTTAAACGCTTTATCTTGTAAAACATGAGTCTTATTTGAAGTCTATTGATAGTTACTTTATGTAAGGTTTATGTTGTTAATAGTCTGGCTATTCATGGTAAGCACGTTATAAGATATTTCTCAATTATTTCCTTGTGTTTATTGAAATTCATGTTTTCAATTGAGCCCACATTCCACTTTCGTTCAAAGCAAGCTCAACAGACCTAAACAATGGTTGGGCCTACATATCGGACGGGATCCCTAAAGCAAACGGTGCAGGCTCTAGTTGGAAACCTACACTAGGGAGATCCCCTTTGCTGTTGGTGGAGAATTCTAGCCCGTCAACACTGCCTCAATGAGGTTTTCAACTAGTAGGTCTTCCTAGGTACCTAAAAGGAGGTTTTCACCTAAGATATTTTCCTTTTTGTCCTATTTTTCTTTCCAACTCACTGATTGCTTGAAGGAAGTTTTCAATCAGTTAGCTAATGTCAAGCACCTCAAAAAAAATCACATGATATTTTATTTTTTATTTTTTTTCTCTTTTTCCATTTTTTTCCCTATCCTACTCTACTTGAAAAAATAAAATCTCTTTCAAGTGTAGGAATACTTCCAATGGAGCCATGTGCACATTGAGATGATAGATAAAATCATGTGTAGGCTCAACAGATATTCTTTGACATGTCCTTGAATGTGAGAGACTAACTTCTTTGGCTAATGTGAGATCAACAATTGTTGAAGAAGAGTGTGTTGTTGCATTTTAATGAGTGTCTGGAACCATATTTAAATATAGTTGTGATTCCCCTAATCCACTTGCACATTTGGATTTATTTATGCGTCCTCTTATACTATGACATTCAAATCTTCCTCTTTTTTTTATTTCTTTGAACACATGGAGGATTTCATGGTAAACATGAGGGAACTTTCTCAATATCTGATTCTGATGTCTACTCTTCATCAAGTGCAACCCATGTTTCTTTGGTCTCCTCATTTGAATTTTATTGTTTTGAATGTTGTCCTTCAATGACATCAAGATAATATATTTTTTTCAATACTCTTCCTGAGCTAAGATGAATACAATTTAGATCAAGAGGATTTGTTTTGACATGTTTGGCAAAGGAGATTATCCTTTCTTTATGCAAGGAAGAGATTGAAGGATTGAATGATTACAAGGCCAGGAAAGAGAAAGGACAGTAAATAGGTTAACTGGTCTCCTACAGAATATTTGGGACTAGTGACAGTCAATAGTGGGACTAGAAGTATTGTACCTCAACATTGTAAGTGTATTTAGCTACTTTCTTGTGTGGTTTAGGAAATGGTGGTATGGGTATTTGAATGGGAGTGGATCTTTGAGATGGATGTGGTTGAGTTTGTGGTTGTTGTGGAGGTGGATGGTAGGGATAACATGGAGTTGGGTATGGAGGATATTGTGGATTTCTCCCATAATTTCCTTGCCAACCTTGTTGCCAAGATTGGTTTTGGGGTTGATATGGCCAAGGTTGCCAATTACTTTGAGATGGATGTGCGTAACCTTGAAATTGTGAATTAGGTTCTTGCATCATACCAAGTTGACTAGACTGCCATGGTCTTCTTGGAGCTACATAACATAAATTCTTTGGTGATTGACTTGCTCCATTTTCCTCTTGGTAAACTTCCTTCAACCTCAGTAATGATAGGAAATATTTAATAGGATGTGATTCTTCATGGAAAACACAAATATTAACATATTATTTTTTTCATCTTGCATTCTTAACATTTCTACTTGTTCGCTTAAATTGCTAAGAATTTTTGTTTTAAGGTAATCAAGCAAATTTCCAAGTTCAACTTGACCTACTGATCTTGATGTTGATTTACTTACTTTTGTCATTCCTCTTGATATGAGCTTGCATGTTTCACAAATATCTTCAAATGATAATTGGTATAGATCACCTCTACTCATGAGATCAAGGAGATCAATCCACTCATCCCTAATTGTTCTAAGTAAGAGGGTTTTTAGTTTTTCAAATCTTAAATGATGTAATTTTTCCCTCTTAATATTATACATAAATCTATCTATTAGATCCTCAAGGATCTCATATTCTTTTTGAGTCATCCTAAAGTTATATTCTTTAATAACAAGATCTTTATATTTTTCTAAAAATATCTTTTGCATATAATTCCATGATTTTATTGAACTAATCCCTAAACTCATGAATCATTTAAGAGATTTATCCTTCAATGTTGTTGGAAACAATCTCAATTCTTGAGTGTTTACTAAGTAACCATAAGATCTACAAAGGATTTCAAATTCAAAGAGAAAGGTTTCCCGATCCTCTGACATAATACCATGGAAGTAGGGAAGCAAATATGGAGGGATGTTCTTCTTATGAACACTGTTATTAGTATCTTGAATGGGAAATCCAAGAGGATCTTCCTCATTGTCATCATCTCCATCCATTTCTCCTACCTTCTCTGTCACCTCCTCTTCTTCTACCTAAAAAAGTGGATGGTGATGTGGCTCTTACTACACAATGTGATCAAATGGGGAGTGTGGTATTGAAGAATTTTTTTGTTTTTATGACTTTTTTGAATGAAAACACTAATGCAATGCAATTTCCTATTTTTGAAATGAAATATGCCTAATGCAATTTTTGTGTGTTTTTGGAAAAAGTAAAAGAAATGAATCAACTAGGGAATAAAACAATGCATACTTTTACACCTCCCTGGAAATGGTGCCAAAAAGTGATGAGCCTCGGTATTGCAACAAGAATGTTGCAAATCTTGAGGCTACCAACTTAAATTATGAGCTTGGGGTTCATACAAACTTAAGAGATGTCAGCAGTATATGTGCAACATGCAACGTGTCCTTCTTTCATTGATCTGATGTCATGGAGTGAATATCATGAAATCAAACACTAACCTAATTGCAAAAATTGAAACATTAGTCTACTTGCAGAATGTAAATTAATACTCTAATTGCAGAATGTGGAATTTTGTTTTGAAAAAGGAAATTTGATCTTTTCAACAATAATGCTTGTACCTGAAACCTTAAGGAAGCATGAATTCAAGAATCAAGTCTAATATACCTTGCATTAATGAATCTCCCTTTTTTCACTGTGTTCAAGGAAACTTAGCTTTAGTAACAGAATCCATGTACATTTCATTAGCAAACATTCATTATTATTCAAATGTGGAAATCTGTCTTCTAATTCTGATTACAGATTTGTACTTGCAGTGAAGGAAAGGTGGGTCTAGAGTGGTCTTTTGTCTTCCTCAATCATGAGCTCAAAGCATAGGGGTCATTATTCAAGCCTAAGAGACAAAAACCAAACTTTTGGAGCAGATCTGGTCAAGTTTACATGTGCTACAAAAGTGCTACAGGAGGGAGTTAACTTGTCGAATGCCAAAGTAAATCAAATGAAAATGGGATGGGAAAAAAATTTATTATGTAGGCTATATTAGGAATCCATTCCAAGTGGAATTACTCCAAAATACCCCTGTTAACACGTGCTAAAAAATAGCAGAAAATTACTACTCTAAAAACTGAAAATTCAAGAACTAGTGAGCTAGTTAACCTACAAAATGCCTAACCTAATCAAGTGCAAATTCTATGGGGTGAATTTTTTTATTAACTTGAATTTTTTTATGACCCAATACAAATATAAAAAAACTCAAATTAAGCTCATTAACATGTTCTAAAAATAACAGAAAAATTACCATATTTTGCTAGAAAGGATTTTTCGTAAATTCTAGATTTATGAACTAATCGACCATTCCAAGTAGTTCAATGATGAATATGACTTTTCAACGTTGTTATAAGTATGAATAATTCTTTTGAATCTATAAATAACCTTCAAAAAAACTCACTTCAATCATTTAACCAATGTAACCTACAACAAAAGAAGCATGAATAGTAAATGCAGAAATAAGAGATGTAAGTGAAAAAGACATTCAAAGGAAATAAAGAAATTGTACAAGAGGGTTCTAAGGCTCCTAGGATGGCCAATCCCATGGAAACACGGAGTCATATGAAGGAAACCAAGATTTAGAAGCTAAAATTGTGTCAACCTTCATTATTTGAATCAATCCAAGTACATCCCTACCAAAAATGAAAATGTAGTTGCTAAATAACAAGTTTTCTCCACAAGAAGATTAAGAAAACCATGCCCCTAGAGGAAAATTCGAATTGGTACTTATACAAATTGATGGGGAAGAATTATTCTTAAAAGGAGGAAACTTTCCTCTCCAAAATCCCTCAAATAGTGGATTTGGTTCCCAACACTCCGAATCTGCATTAAATGATGGGGAACGCATTCCTAGATTTTCTCAATCAGTGGAGCTCCAGAATTTGTCAATAATTTCATGATATTCAGTTCATTTATTATCTAATCTTGGCCCATCCTATAGTAGGGATAAAATCCCTATATTATCTCATTCAGAATTTCCTCCATATTCTCTCAATATTCTCCAAAAATAAATAATATTAGGCACATAACATGTAATTATCTCTAAAACTTCCTAAGGACATATTAAAGCTAAAAACATTATTAAGTGTAGAAGGAGAGATTTAATATAGCCTTTTGTGCCTATGAAAGTTTATATGGGCCTTAATTTGTGTCTAATTTGGAGGCCCGTCAACACTCAATAACATATATTTAACATAGTCAAACTATGTCTTTTGTGACTGATATATCATATATTTCATGTCATGTACTTTCAAGATGGTCGGATAAAACAGTTTTTGTATCTGAGACTTATGGGTTGGTTTCTTTTACCAGCTAGTTTATTGTTTCTCTCATTGGTATTTTGTAGGACATTAATCTGAATACACTTTGTGCATGTACTGATGTAACTTTTTATATTTTAATAGAAAGTTGCATTTTTTCAGGAAAAAAATGGTGCAAAGTAAGCAAGCAAACAAGCAAACAAATGAATATATTTTCCTATGGATGTAGGATCATACAATTAAGCAATATGAAATGCGATAATGTACAATCTATCAACGTGAAAGTGTTAGAATATCAATTAATCTAAAAGCAAAGAACTATGTACCTATATGTAAGGAAACCAAACAGTAGTAAACATTGCAAGGTTCAATGGTTTACGGATGTGCCCCCTTTTTGTTTTTTGAGGTTGTCTGATGCTCAAGTAGTGTTCATCAACATCACGAATGGTATAAATGGAAATAGGGAAGCAATAATATCGCTTTCGTGGGCCATGACAGAAAGGATGGGCTTGAAGAGGCGTGCATGCTATTAAATCTCGCCTTCAAGACCCCAATGTGAGTTGTTTGCTCACTTTTTAGATCATCGGGGGCAATGTCATGTGCACTAAGAAAATCAAGGGCGGGAGACACTGTGAATACGGAAGGAATACAAAAATAGGAAAGAAATAATGAATAAGGAAGATGGGCCATGGAAAGAATCCTTGTCGTTTTGGCAAGCCATGAATGAAAGGGTTGTCATTTTCACAGGAAAGGGTAGAAATGGCTACCAACATTTCAATTTTTTCAATTCATAACATTCAACATTTCAGCTTAGTTTTTTAGCTAGAATATTGGCCTCTCAGTTGAGAGTTTGAATGGAATATAAAATCTTAGCCAAGAGATTTTAAGTAGAATGTAAACTCTTGGCCATGAGTTTGTGCCCAAGAAATTATTTTTTACCAAACTTTTGGCCGAGAGAATTAATTAGAATTTAACATTGTTGGCCAAGAGTTTTAAATGGAATCTAAACTCGTGACTGAGAGTCATAGTTAGAATATAAACTCTCGACTAAGATTTTGCAACCCCGACATTAACCCTGCTAAATGCTTAACCGAAATAATTTAAAACTCTTATCTGAGAAAGTTTCAAACTCTAAACCGAGAAAATATTTTGACTTTTTTTCTCGACTGATATTTTGTCTAACAAACCATGACATATCCCTAAATACCAAAATGTGTTTCCCATTTTCGTTTTTTCACCTGGTAGATATTCCTAGATTGAAGAGTTTATTTTATACACTGGACCAAACCACACCATTGGATGATGTGTGAGGGAACATGATATTTATTACCTAAGATCTCATAAAATCATGTCATGATGAACCTTATGGAGGACACTTTGCAAAAAATAGGACATGATATAAAGTACTTCACTAAGGGTACTAAATGCCCATTATATTTTGAGATGCCAAAGAGTATGTAAAGAGATGTGATAGTTGGTAAAGGATGTGACACTTAGTTATGTTAGATGAAATGAATTTACAAACTTAGCTTGTGGTGGAACTGTTTGAGAAGTGGACCCTTGATTTCATAGGGCCCATAAACATTTTGTCTCGAAATAATTCCTACATCCTAGTTTGCACAAACTATGTTACAAAGTGGATGAAAGTAAAAACACCCTCAACAATTACAAAATATATAGTGGTAAAATTTCTCCATAGAGAAATATATGTTAGATTTAGAATACCTAGGGAAATTGTCATCGAAGGAGGTGCTAAATTCACTTCCAAAAAAATTATAACCGTTACATATCTCTACTAAATTAAACATAATGTAACTATCCCATATCACCCACATGCCAACAAGCAAGTAGAAGGAATGAATAAAATCCTTAAGTCCATCTTAAAATATTATTCAGCTGCATATCAAGGATTCGTAGATAAACTTTCAGATGCCTTGTGGGCTTATAGGACCAAATGGTGAAACACTACATGATGTACTTCATATGAACTCTTATATGGAAGGAAAGCTATCATGCCCAATGAGACCCAAGTGAAGACCTTAAGAACTACACTAGAACTAGGCATAGACTTAAAGCAAAACTCTAATGGTTCTATCAGATTAGGGAATTATATGAACTTTGTCAAGATTCCCTACACCATATAGATGTCATTTATCAATAAAGGGTAAGGTTGCATGAAAAGTTCATAAATAAGGGGTTCTCTATGGGGGATTGGACTTTGTTATTTGATTCTAGATTCAACAAATTTAAAGGGAAATTCATACTAAATGGATGGGGCCCTATGAAATTGATATGGTGTACAACAATGAGACCATAAAATTATGGATTGTTGATGAAGCTATAACTCCACTAATGGCTAATAGGAACATACTCTAACTATACAAGACTTCACTATCCAGGGAGGCATTTTTAAAGAATATCCATAATGTATGGGCCAATAATTATCTAGAGATTGTCTTCCCAAGAGAATCTCCATGTTAATATACACATACACACAAACACATATAGTAAAACAATATTTTATCTCTCTATTTTTTGGGGGGAAATATTTTAGACCCTTTCTTGTTCAAGTTCAAAGTTCCCAAGTTGCTCAACATGCCTTATGTTGATGTGACACCATATTGCTTCAACACAACACTATTATCACTACACTAGATGATGTTGCAACATAATACAGAACCAATGAGATGTTAATGGGGGAACCCAATCACCAACCACCACATGCTCTCATAGCAGTCAACTCAACTGAAAGGTTTCGAATTCCACACATGACTCCTAGATTATTTGACATTGCTTTAGTTGTTGCAACATGGATCTCATGTCTTGTCACAACACTACTTTAGTTGTTGCAACACCAAATTTCACATATCGTTGCAACAACTGCTCATGTCGTGTTAATACAATGTAGCCAACACACTAATACATTGCATCATCGCCTTACACAACCATCAAACATGACTATGTTTTGGAGGTATTTCTTTCATGCATTGAAATTTTTATTAAGTGACTTGTATCCTCACAATCATTTTGTTGAAACCAACACAATATTTACCTTTAACTTACCTCTCCAATCTGTTATCACTGTAAAAGTTTTTAAAATTTTGGGCAGCTCGCATGGTTCCAAAGTTTTTATGTTAAACATGGTCAAGTCATTTTTTATTGTTTTTGTTTTAGAGTCTAAATCATAGAGTTGGAGTCTTGTTTCCATTATTAAATAAAGGTCAACGACTTTATTTCTACTATCATAGATTCCACATTATTTCAACAGTGTCATGTGTTAGGTTGTTTCAAAATTGACATGCGCTACGAAATTGCCTAGGAGTTTTTGTAGCGCAAAACTCAAAAAATTCACTATATGCACTACAAAATTGGGGATTCACAGTTAGGAGTTTTTGTAGCACAAAACCCAGAATTTGCACTAGATGTGCTACGAAACTGCTATAGGTGCAGTTTTGCCCTTTTTGATCACTCTTCAAAGGAAAGAAGGGGATATTTTTGAAAGAAGATGCTGCTAGAGAATATGAGGAGGGAATTTGAGAAGGTTTAAAGCCCAAGTAAAGGAAAAATTCACAAAATTAAAAATGTTTGCAAGAACAAAGTTTTGCACTACGAAATCACTAAAGCAGCCTTTTTCAGCA
>APFE031584761.1:129094-169994 GCA_000404065.3 Pinus taeda | reverse complement strand
TTTATTTAGTTTTAAATTTTGTTTTATCTGAAAAATATAAAAATATTTTGGGAAATTTTTTGCCAATTTCATTCTTGGCTCAAAAGTTTCTTAGGTTTTATCTTTTCTGCTAAGGCTAAAATTTCGGTGTGGGAATTAATGTTTAACATGCTTTAATGCTCATCTCAAGATTAACTACATGAATGTGATCTCTAGTTAGCATTTTACGTGGTTGTTTAAAGCACTTTATATTTCGAAATTTTTAATTGCTGGAGTATCATTAAGCCATTAAGAATTTTCTCGCATTTGAAAAAAGTTAATCTTTGTTTGAGTTGATTGATGGTAAACGATTGTTAATGAGTTCATATTTCTACAGCATTTGATAAATAATCATTTAATCATTTATTTCATAAGGCACTGGTCTATTTGTTTAATAAAATCAATTAAGTGCTTGTTTTCCATCGCGTCTCCCAACCCAATTGGTCCGCAGTTGGTCGTTCATTATCCTATAGGGTCTACCCCCCTTAGCCGCGGGAGACAGGCTTAAACGGAGAGATCGGGGATCAGGGTGACAGCCCTCGGTCTGAGCGTTGTCGTGACAATTTGTGCGACAACATTTTTTGGCGCCGTTGCCGGGGAGAGAGTTTTTTCTGTCCTTGGTCCTTTCAATTCAAGTTTTTTCGTGTTTCACTTCTTGTCCGGGTGGCGACTCCACTTCATATATTATCTACAAGAGTGTATACTAGAAGACATCCAAGCAGTGTGTGCAATCCTACTCCTAATCCTGAAAGGGCCCTTAGGGTACGATTACCCAAACTCTCTTCTCGTACACTTCTAGTTAAACTCAGACAAGAAGCCCTCTCTGATATCCATTTGCTTTTTACTAGTCCAGTTGGTCACGACATCATGGATATGTATGCCCCTTTCAATTTTTCTAACATTACAGGGTATCCCAATGCTCTTCCATCACTTGGGATAGATAAGTTGCCTAGCTTTCAGGGAGATAATGCGATTAGCGCAAATTCGCATCTGAGAGATTTTAGTATATGGATGGCTAAGTACGCAAGGTCTCCTGATTTCGATCATGAGGATGTTAGAATGAATCTTTTTATTTTAACCTTGGGGGCGATGCTCATGAATGGTTTACTGAAAAGCCTCATAATTAATTTGATTCCTTAGAATCAATCATTGATGCCTTTAAAGAAAAATATGGAGATGAGAGAGAAGGAAGACACCTCGTAAAAGCTATCAACATAATAAAAAAGAGAGATAATGAAACTATTGAAGAATTTAACAAAAGGTTTAATGGTATAGTTAGAGAATTACCTCAAGACTATAAACCTACCGAAAAATCTCTTCGAGATTTTTACATTGATGCCTTTATTCTTGAGCCATCTTATGAATTAAGGCGTGCTAGACTTAATGATTATAGAGATTGCCATACCTTAGCTATAGAGCTTGAAAAGGACAAGGCAACATCTGGGAAGTCTGAGATCCCAGGTTTCGATAGGGCTGCTACGAAACTAAAAGAACCTAAAGGAAAAGCAGTTCAAGAGCCTGAAAGCGAACTTGTTCTCAAATTGCTTCAAAAGATTGAAACCATGGAAATTAATCATAACAAGGAGATAGCCACTTTGCAGAGTAGGTTGATCCAAATGGAAAGATCACAAATGCAAAACTTCCAACCTCGAAATAATAATAACAGAAATAACAATTGACAAAAGAAGGGTCAATCTAGTGAGCAAAGACCTCCTAATCCGTTTACTAATTTGGTTGATAATGCTCCTCCTTATTGTCAAGTTTGTGATGCTCTTCATGAAGAGGCCACTTGCCCCATCGTTAGAAGGATCTTAGATAATGGAATGTTTGGGACAGGTGATCAAATAAATGTAGTAGGTAACAAGTTTCCTTTGTCTATGGATGATTAGATAGAGGTCAAGGAAAATAGTAGTGATGTTATGAATTCTTCATCAGCTTTTAGTATAAATAACCTTGAAAATGAAGATGACATTTTGGCTAGGTTATATGGTGAAAAACCCTCTCCTGAACAAATCATGGAAATTGCTAGAGATAAAGGTTTGACCTATCAGAGAAGGGATAAAGATCAGAGTGGGAATCAAATTCCCCCTCGAACTTTTAACCTTGGTTTAAACTCTCGATTAGATGTCGATTTGGGAAGTTGGTTCAACAATGCGAAAATCTAGGTTCCTATCTCTGAGATTGCTAAAATCCCTTCCCAAAGAGATAAGTTACTAAAAGATATTCAAGGTCCTCAAGTAAATATTTCTCAACAGAAGAACCGGGAAGTTGGCTATCATGATGCTCCCATATATTTGCAAAGCTTAGATGTTGATAACAAAGATCACCAGCCTTTCTTTATCACCTTGTTAGTTAATGGATACAAATTGAATAATTTCATGTTTGATTCTGGTGCATCAGATTGTGTAATGACTAAAAGGGTCATGGAACAGCTTAACTTAAGAGTTTCTAGACCCTACTATAACATATGTGCCATGGATTCTAAGAAAATTCAAGTGCATGGTTTGATCAAATATTTTCAAGTTCATCTATCAGTTTACCCAGACATCATGATTGTTATGGATATTGTTGTTGTGGATGTGCTTGATGCTTGGGGTATGCTTTCATCCAGAAAGTGGGCCTCTGATCTAGGAGGAAGTATTCAAATGAATTGGTTATATGCTATGATTCCTTCTCCTAGGGGTGATGGTTTTGTAAGACTAAATAGAGAGCCCGAAAGAAAATTTCATGTCAAAGATCCTAAGAGACCTCACAACGAGATAATCAAAGAGCAATCTGACATTGGGAACTATGCCGTCATGTCTAATTTCATAATTCCTCCCGATGATAAGATTAAGGATCTTAATGATAGAGTTTGGTACATGTACTTCGATGGTGCATCGTCTAGGCATGGTAAAGGTGCTGGAATAGTGCTTAAATCTCCCCTTGATCACATTTTCAAGTTTGCCTATTGATTAGAATTTGAAGCAACCAACAATGTCGCTGAATATGAGGCTATATTGTTGGGTCTTCAATTGGCAAAATATTTGAAGATTAAGTTGCTTAGAATTAAGGGGGATTCTGATTTAATTATCATGCAACTTAAAAATAAATTCACATGTAAAAATCAAAGATTGAGAAATTATCGAAATGCTGTGTGGGATACTATGGAGCACTTTCATGCCCTTGACCTCAAAGCTATCCCAAGAGAGCAAAATAGTTTGGTAGATGAACTTGCCGTAGTTGCTACTACTTTCCAGTTATCTGATGAGCTAATTAAGGATAAGATCAAAATGGAAGTAATATTTAGACCATTTGTTCCAGATAATTCAAAGCATTGGCAAGTCTTTAATGATGAAAAGCAATTCATTCGTTTTCTTAATAGTTTGGATGAGTTTGAGGATTTCTGGATAGATTATGAGGAGGATGGATCTTTAAAACATGAGCATATCATCAATCCTACTCCTAGGAATGTGGTTGCCTTAGAGCAACATTTTGATCGACATGATGCCATGAAATTGAGAGAAGAAAATAAGATGGACCCAAGCGAATATCTCGAGATAAACATTGGTTCTTTTGAAAACCCAAAGATTGTTAAAATTGGTAAAGGTACTAGTGTGGAGGAAAGAAAAAAGTTAACTAATTTACTTCGCGAATATCGAGAAGTTTTAGCTTTTTCTTATGACGAATTAAATGGCTATAGGGAAGATGTCATGGAACATACTATTATCTCAAAATCAGATCCTGATAGGCTGCTGGTCAGGTTGACTCTAAGTAACTATTTCAAACCTACTTTAGGCTAAGGCTTAGCCTCCTCAGCCTGAGAGGGCTCTCTCAAAAGGGGTTAATGATTTTAATTATAGATAAGATGGCTAACTCTTTTAAAACAACTTTGAAAATATGAATGGTGGAAACACATTTAAAAACTATCCATTGGGCTTATGGAATCAACAACACCTCAATATAACAATGAACTCAACCTTACATAGAAGTCAGGGCATTCAGCATTTAAATATTCAGAACATAAAACTCATATAGGACCACACAGTTTATGAATGTATACAGGAAGTCAGAGCACATCAAGTGAATTCTGAGTGATTACACATCCATACCACTGAAAGAATTAGGAAAAGGACAACATCACATATTCTGAACATAAAAATCCCTCATGAATCCTGAGAAGTAAAGCCAAACATGTATTACTGAAACAGAGTTTTACATAAGCCAAATACCAGCCTTTTCATAAAATTTCCAACCTTGAGTACATTGCTGCTTCAGCTATATATAGAGCTCTTATTCTAACTGATTGAGATTCCTCCTCAAGCATGAGGGGAATTCGAAAACTACTTCTATTACTGACAGCTATTAAACTCTAACTACTTAATAAATACAACAAACTGTTAACTGGAGTTTTTTAGAGATCTAAATCAAATAGGAATCTAACTCCATATTACATGAATAATGGATTTGATTAAGATAATTCTCTTTCTTTGACATCTGGTTCTCTTTCAGTTTGGCTGAGATGGGTGTTCAATGCTCCACGCTGCTCTTGAATGCTGTATCTTCTTCATTGTTCATAAAAATTAGGAGACTATCCTTGCTTCTCGGTTTTATGGTTTTCAATTCCACATAAGTCGGTCTTTGATCTTTGTTTCCCAAAACATGACGGTGGCCACGTCTATTGATGTGCTGTCCACTGCTTTAAAACATGATTTGATGATGTGCTATCCACTGTCTTTAAAAACAAAAAAAGAAAAATGCATTCAAGATGTCTGATCCGTGCTTCAATCTTCTTATGATATGACAAAATGCAACTTTTGATCCAAACCATTTATTTCCACTTGTCTTAGTCTGATTGGCTGCTGTAGCTTCAAATGTCTCGTTGTATACATCTGTCCTTCAAAATTTTCCCGCTTCTGCTTCAAAACTGGTTGATTTATGTTGAAATCATCACCTTCAGTAGTTTCGTAGCGCGCTACGAAACTGCTGAGTTGTTTAAAAAACATTGTTTTTAACCCGAGAATTTTATTAATCAAGTACTTGGTTGCCAAAACTTCTTTAGACTTTCCAAAAACTGAATGGGGATTTAGGTTTCTTCAGAAAGGTGAGATCAAGCAAACTCATCAAAATCTCAAAACAAAATCTTACTTGAAATGTGATTTCATTTAGCAGGTCCTTTAAGCTGACTTAACTGTGCCTTCAGATCTTCTATTTGTTTCTTCATAACCTTATTCCCAGCTCTCAGTGGCATATTAATCATCCTAATGTACTTGGCTTCTTTGATTGTCGGCACTGTCCAAGTGTGAAATTGCGTATTACATTCAACCACCTCTACAGCTGCATTCTCCTCCCATAGGGTTTTAATTCTGTAATAGTTAGCTTGTATGACTGCATGTCTTCTAGCGGCTTTCTTCAGTTTGGCAATCTCATGCTTAGCTGATTCCAATTTGCTTTTCAGGTCTGCTATATTGTCTTCTTTGGATGTAATGACTATTTTGCCCGTGTTATTTCTTTGCTGGCGTTGTGTCTCTTCCCCTGTTTCCTCTATTCTTGGTAGTGCTTCCTGTACTTGCTGGAATCTCCTTGTCATAGGTCTTATAGGTTTAAAAACAAATTGTTCAGCTTGCTCATCAAATTTAAGCCTTTTTGAGGCTTTGGCTTTCTTGGTACTCTCTTGTTCTGACTGCATCAATTCATTTTGAACTAGTAGGGACTCCTCAAATTCAATAGCCTGTAATAAATCATTTAGACTTCCCTTGGAAACTGGACTTTCTTCAACTGCTACAGCTTTACCTTTTTCCTTAGCCATCTGACTTCTTGTTCTTCTCCTTGAGACTACTTCAGATGCGCTTGTTTCAGGTACAGTATTTTTAACATGACCTTTTTCCTTAGTTGATTGCTGAGGTGGGTCTTGAATGATGAGTGGCTTCACTTGTTTTCTTGCTTGTAAATTTGGAACTCTCTTAGCTCTTGCTTTTGTTTGGAGCTCTGCTATTGTAAAATCTCTTGCAGGTAGAGGACTGAGGCCAGTCTGGCGTTTGAAGCCAGCCATAAAAATGAATGAATTCCAATCTTTGCCTACCCTTTGAAGTTCATCTAAGACCAGTAGTTTAATCAAACCATGATGAAACAAAGAGGTTTCACAATCCTCTTTCCTCAGTTGTACCTTATCACACATCTTACTCAAACTACGGAAAAGATAAAAAGGTAGGTCAATGGAGGTCTTCCCTGTGAAATGAAAAAGGAGCTTAAAATGGTATGAGTACACCTTGTTATACCTTCCTTCACAAGTCAAATATTTTTGTATGCAGGTGAGTAAATGAGCATAATATTCTTTGACATAGCTCCTGGGCACTGCCTTACTTAAATCTGCATTTACAAACTCATTCTTTAAAAACTCCTTGCAAGGATTCATGTCAAATTTTAAATTTTTAAACCATTCCTCTTGTCCTCGTGGGATCTCTGTCACAGTGGATATTACTTCTGGCGAGACCTGAAATTCTATCATAGCTACCTTTGAATTCAAGCCTGTGAAATTAAGCGCAAATTCTTTGGTTACCTGTGCATGTCCTACTTGTAACTTTTTGCAAAAATTCCAGCACCCGGCTTTTTTGAATGCTTTCTCCACCTCTTTATTCCTTAGTGTTATATCCAGGCCTTCAGGCTCGTTCCTTAGACATTTGCCGGATCTGTGCTCTTTTTTCTCCATTGATTTTTCCAAAGATTCGCAAACAATGACTACCAGCTCTGGTTTGAATTGTGATTCAGCTTCTATTTGAATTCAGCCTCGCTTGATTTTCCACCTCGCTTGATCATACTTGCATTTGAGCTTGTAATTTTGCCGTTTAAAGTCTCTCAAATTGCAATCTTGCAAATTTGTTATTCATGGAAGATTTACAACCATCATTAAGATTTATGCACGGTGGTCCTTCTTGGAAATGATGATTCGTGTGTATCAACAGATCTAGTGGTGGTGATAATGGCAATGAGTGGTGGAATGTGATAAGAGGGGTACATGAACTGACATGAGAAGACACGGTCTGTGACTCACCTAACAGACTTGACATTTTGGGAAAGATTCGCTGTGAAATGTACGAATCCATGATTTCACAGCGCGGTTAGTTTTAAATTTGAATGATGCGCTACGAAATTGCCTAATAGGGTTTGCACTGCGAAACTGTTAAACTATAAAAGCGCTGCGAAAACACTTTAATAGTATGTATGCGCTGCGAAATTACTAAAAGACTGGGTGACTGACATAAGATGACACGTGGCTTATGAAACAGTGGTGGATGGAGGAGAAACAATGGGAGATGAGAATAAACTTGACTCATGACCTCTTAAAACTTTAGACTCTAAGGGAAAAATAAATAAATTAAAACAAGCATAGACTAGCACTGACCTTTGTCATCGGGCTAGGATGAAAAGTTACATATATCAGTTCTTTTTAGTTCTAAGTGATAACACATACTATCCCCTTAAAAGTTGAAAATGCTAAACCCTTTCACCAGAAACTTAGGCAAATTAATCCTAAGTTAGCCCCTTTGGTTCAGAAATAGCTTGCGAAAATGCTTGCAGCAGGAATTATGGCTCAAACAAGGCATTCGACATGGTGTTCAAATTTGGTGATTATTAGGAAAAAGAATGGTATGATAAGGCTTTGTGTTGATTTTCGAAACCTTAATCTAGTACGCAAGAAAGATAATTACCCTTTGCCAAACATGGAGACTTTGTTGCAAAGAGTAACCAGTTCTGGAATGATGTCGTTGCTAGATGGTTTTTCTGGGTACAATCAAGTATGGGTTAAAAAGGAAGATCGTCATAAAACCACATTCACCACGCCATGGGGTGCCTTTGAATACATCAAAATGCCGTTTGGATTAACCAATGTCGGGGCTACATTCCAAGGGGCTATGGATTATGCCTTCAAGGGGTTAATCGGGAAATTTATTGAGATTTACCAAGATGATCTTACTGTTTTTTCTAAAGATGGTATTAGTCATGTAAATCATCTTAGGAAGGTTTTCGATAGATGTAGAGAATATGGGATTTCTTTGAATCCAGCTAAGTCCATTTTTGGAGTAACAGATGGGAAATTACTTGGCCATATCATTTCTAAGGATGGAATCAAAATTGATCCTGAAAGAATTGAAGCAATCCAAAAGATTCCCCTTCCTCATAATCTTAAATCCCTTCAGTCTTTCCTTGGAAAGACAAATTTTCTTAGAAGGTTTATTCCAAATTACGTAGAAATAGCTAAGCCTATTCAAAGTCTTCTAAAGAAAGATGCAAAATTTGTTTGGCAAGAAGACGACAAAAAGGCTTTTCAAGAAATCAAATGTGCTATTGCAAGAGCTCCTGTATTTGTTAGTCCCGATTATTCCAAGGATTTCATGATTTTTTCTTTCACTTCCGAAGATACCATTGCTGGTGTCCTGCTACAAAAGAATAAAGATGGTCATGAGCAACCTATTGCTTTCATGAGTACAACACTTCAAAATTCTGAATTGAAGTACAATACCATGGAAAAGTAGGCTTATGCCTTGGTCAAGTCTCTTAAGCACTTCAAAACTTATGTGGGTTATTCTAAAGTCATTGCTTGTGTCCCACATTCTGCTGTTAACGATATATTAACTCAAACCGATTTCTTAGGGACTCGCGCTAGGTGGGTTACTAAAATACAAGAATATGATTTAGAGATCAGACCCACCAAGCTAGTCAAAGGCCAAGGTTTGGCTCAAATGTTGACTGAAAGTAACGAAAAGACTCTTGGTTTGTTTTGTCTGAGCAATCTATCTTCACCCGAGTTGCAAATATTAGGAGAGCATAAGTGGTACAAGGACATAGTTTATTACTTGATGAATCTTGCATGTCCTAGCCATTTAGCTGCTCATAAGAAAAGGGCTCTTAGACTAAAAGCCACTAAGTATTGCCTTATGAAGGATGGCCTTGGATGGAGAAATCCTGAGGGCATAGTTCTTAGGTGTGTTGATGAAATTGAGTCCAAGAAATTAATCTCTGAGTTTCATTCAGGATTTTGTGGTGGTCATTATGCTGCTAGAACTACCGCCCACAAAATCCTGAGAGCTGGTTATTACTAGCCTTCAATTTTTCTGATGTGCATAAGTTTGTTAGAACTTGTCAAGCCTGTCAACTTTTCATTGGGAAACAGAAGCTTGCTGCCCTACCCCTACAACTTGTCATTATAGAGGCACCTTTTCAGCATTGGCGTCTAGACTTCATAGGGAAGTTCCATGAAAATTCTAGCAATGGCTACTCATGGATTTTGACTACTACAGATTATTTCACTAAATGGGTTGAAGCCATCTCTGCTAAGAATGCCACTTAAAAGGTTATTATGGATTTCATTGAAAATAATATCATTACTAGATTTGGTGTCCCTACTAAGATCACTACTGACAATGCCAAAGCTTTTAGTTCCTCAGAGTTTTCATCTTTTTGTTTCAAGTATGGCATTGTCTTATCTCATTCGTCAAATTACTATCCTCAGGGTAATGGTCTGGCCGAATCAAGTAACAAGAATCTCATAACCATTATCAGGAAGATAGTAGGAGATAATAAGAGATGATGGGATAGCAAAATCAAGTATGCTTTATGGGCAGATAGAATCACTAAGAAAAAAGCTACTGGTAAATCTCCCTTTGAGTTAGTTTATGGCATGGATGTAACCTTACCTGTGCACTTGAAATTGCCAGCTTGTTAGCTCCTTCAGAATTTTTCTACTAATAAGGATGTTGTTCAGAATAAAATAGATCAGATTGTGGAGTTAGATGAAGCTCGTAGGACAACTTTTGATGCTATATGTAAAAATCAATCTAACATTAAGAAAAGCTTTGATAAATTCTCTCGATCTAGATATTTGCAGGTGGCAGATATGGTACTTCTTTGGGATCACAAGAATGAAAAACCAGGAAAACATAAGAAGTTCGACAGTTTGTGGTTGGGACCGTACATCATTCGAGATATAGCTGGACCAAACTCATTCCACTTGAGCAGATTGGATGACGAACCACTTGATCTACCTGCGAATGGCCAAATGCTCAAGCTGTTCTTCAAAGATGATATCTGATGCCATAGGGCATCCTTTGTATTGTATTTCTAACCCTACTCCTTGTTATTTCAGCATTTTATTTCTGTTTTAGGATTAGATTTACTTGCCTTGTTAATAAATGAAGAGATTCTATCTTTCATATGCTTAAATGTTATATGATATATGATGATTTTTGAATGGACGCTACTTATTTCTATTGTGTGTTGCGTGGATGCAGATTCTGGATTCTCACATTCCTGCAGTGCAACAACGTGTCCCCAAGTAGGGCCAGATGTTGACCACTGCATGTCAACTTCCCATAGCAGTACACCCCCTTTTCTTCGCAAAAGGGATAATACTTCATTGATGTGTCTGTGCCATTCAACAGTCATCGTCGACTTGATCATATTATGTTGTAAACCCAGTCTGCATGTGTAAATTGTAAATAATCTTAGCAGATATGAGTCATATATGTAAATTGCCTAGGTGGACCTAATTTTCTAGTGATAATCTACGTTCCGGAAGGTTTTTTGTCTCACCGATCCATGATTGACAGAGTTTTCCTTCAGACTAACCCCAAAGCCGGAATGGATTTTGCCATTAGAATCTTAGGCGAATCCTAGTGTGTTGATCTGCTAGATTATGTTTGGTGGCAGAACTGGGTGGTCTATGAAGGTCTATTTCAAATGGGTTTTCCCCCTTAAGATGTAAAATTGTAAAGTTAATGATGTAAAGTGTCTTGAGGGATAGATAATGTTTTAATCCCCTCATTAGTCCTAAGTCCTAGGTCCTAGGTAATTTTTCCAAAGGCTAAGTTCGAGGATCCATTTAAAAAAAAAAAAAACAATAAAAAATTAAAATATATATATAAAATTAAAAATAATATAAAATATAATATACTTAAAAATAATAAAATAATAATTTTTGAGTAAATAAATGCAGAATTTCAATTTTTTAATGCATTAAAAATTCGACGGATGAGATTTAAGAGATATCTTAATCCTCATCGGCGGTCGAGATCATTTTGACATGGATCACTCGAACTAGTCGTTGGGAATTTTTCCTTTATATAGGGTGCTAGGGGTCATTTGAGATCATTCGATCTGTGAGTCTTGTGCTGAAGAAAGCTCTCTTGTAAACTTTTTTTGGTGCTCATAAAGAAAGAATTTGGGGTTGAAATCTTGTTGGTGTTACTCTCCTGAAGTGTTGTGAGCTGTTTTATTTTCTGCATAATTTTATTTTCAGCCGTTAGTAATAGCTTGATGTAGAGTATTGTTTAACACAGGTATCTTGTTCACTTACTAGGGTTTGAATGGTAATAGTTTTTCTGAAACAATGGCAGGTATCTCCATTGCATCTAGAATCTAGTACTATTTTTTTCCTCTTTATTAATGGTTGAAGTGAGCTGTGCAGGAGACCCTTATTGAAGAAATCAGTGGGCGTTTGGGGAAGTTCTCGGCTGAACCAACCAACTCCCTCAAAGCACTTTCTCACAGAGCCCAGCCAGTTTCAATCTTGGTTTTATCATTTAAGTTTATTTTATGAATGCATGAGATATTTCTGACAGTAACTCATAGCAAATATGATATTCTGATAATATTACTGTGGTTACTGACAAATCTGACTGTTGTAGAGTCACAAAGTTGTAAATTTTGTAGCTGGTTTGTAGGATTTTTATCCTTGCACATATCATTTCTGGGTTTTCTGTTTTTGCTATTGCAGGTCGCAGGTCTGAGAAAGCAATTTTCGTCTGAAAGCCAGATCTAGGCAAGAGGGCAAAATCTGGTTTCAGAATCAGTTCTTGTAGAGTTTTCCGAAAATTTTTGAGGGTTTGATCTCTTCTTGCTATTGTTCAGGGCTTCATTGTGTCGCAGGAACGCTTTGAGGCGAGTCTACATTTTGTTTTATATATATCTCCGCAGCACCTAAGCGCTACCATTCATCCCTTTGGAGCTGCAGACACCACCTGCCATCACTGGCAGATCCGCGCGCTTCCTGCATTGAACCATCTGCTGCAGCATTCTGTCCTCTGCCCAAGCAGTCTTCAGGACCCTCACACGTTGTACACGTGATCACTCTCTTTCCCTCACGTAGTCTCATCGCTGCCATAACCAACATGTTTTTTCTGCAGCCTCCATTTCCTCCAGCATCCTGCCTATCCATCCACCTGTATACTACCATATCTTTTCCCGTTGTCGACCTTCCTTCTCCCTACGCAGCTCTTTATCCAGGCATTTCATCCTCCTATCTGCGCATCCATTTTATCTACCTGCATTTCTCTTCCCCGTCCACTATCGTATCCCTCCGTCGACTTATCACACCTGCGATCAAAACCATCAAAACTGCAGACTGCATCCACGATTCTCCATTATCCCAGTAGCCACACCAAAAAAAAAAAAAACTGCGTGGGTTCCTTTTGCTATCGCCGTCACAATCTGCAGCAACGTACTTCGACCCTCTGTTTCACGCATTGCAAAGGAGGTTTAAAAGGTTACATTTGATTTTTTTTAGGTTAGCATATAGTTACGTCTCATTTTTTATTTTAGTTTTGATTCTAGTTTCATAAAAAATCAATGATAAAAATAAAATTTTAGAGTTTAGATATAGATACTTTGATTCCGGTTTGTCCTTTTGATTTTAAGTTTAGAAATATATATATATAATATATATATATATATAAAATATATATATATAAAATAATAATAAATAATAATAATAATATAAATAAAAAATAATAATAATAATAAATTCATAAAATAAAAAGTCCCCTTTTTTTTAGTCAGTTAGGTTTTAGTTTTTATTTTTTTTAGATTTAATTCTGTTATTTTTAGATCTAAAGTTCAGTTTTAATCGATTCTTTCAAGTCTGTTAATTTTTTTTTTAATTTTAAATTTTAAATCATAAAAGTATAAAAATTACAAAATAAAAAATAAAAACAAAGATAAAAAAGCTAGTCCTTATTTAGTATTTTGTTTTACAGTTTAGGTTTTAGATTCTAGTAGTTAAATCTTGAAAAAAAAAAAAAAATCCTAAAAAGCTATAAAATTAAAAAATTCTTAAATGTTTTAGCTTAGTGGTAAGAGCTTGGGTCTAGTCATATTTAGTTTAGAATTTAAATGAAAAGAGTTTAGTTTTATTTTATAAATTAAAATCAAATAAAAATATAAATTATTAAAAAAATAATATAATAAATAAAAATTTTAAAATTTAGATTTTAATATTATTTAGATTCTCGATTTAAAGTTTTCATTTAGTTTTATCTGAAAAATATAAAATATTTTGGGAAATTTTTTGCCAATTTCACTCTTGGCTCAAGAGTTTCTTAGGTTTTATCTTTTCTGCTGAGGCTAAAATTTCAATGTGGGAATTAATGTTTAACATGCTTTAATGTTCATCTGAAGATTAACTACATGAATGTGATCTCTGGTTAGCATTTTACGTGGTTGTTTAAAGCACTTTATCTTTCGAAATTTTTAATTGTTGGAGTATCATTAAGCTATTAAGCATTTTCTCGCATTTGATAAAAGTTAATCTTTGTTTGAGTTGATTGATGGTAAACGATTGTTAATGAGTTCATATTTCTGCAACATTCGATAAATAATCGTTTAATCATTTATTTCATAAGGCACTGGTCTATTTGTTTAATAAAATCAATTAAGTGCTTGTTTTCCATCGCGTCTCCCAACCCAACTGGTCCGCAGTTGGTCATGCATTATCCTATAGGGTCTACCCCCCTTAACTACGGGAGGCAGGCTTAAACAGAGAGATCAGGGATCAGGGTGACAGCCCCCGGTCTGAGCGTTGTCATGACAATTTGTACGACAACAAGCAGGATCAAGAGAAAACTACAGAGCTAAAAAGAGAAACCCTAGGAGGAAGGAAAAGACAAGGCTCCAAGGAAAAAGATCCGTGAAATTAAGGGAAACATCGAAAGCTAGAAAAAGCAAGACTAGGAAGAAAGGGCAGGGATCCAGCAGCTACTGATCTTCTAGCCGTCATCTCTATTGAGATTGTTCAGCCTTCTTTCAATTTCAATAGCTTCCTTGAATTTACGGCGATGGAACTGCATAACCTTGGAAATAACCTTGGCCTCCTCAATATGAACCTGATGCTTGGTCTTTTCCGCATGCTCTGCTAACACTGAAGACTTGGTTCTCCCATGTTTTAGGTCAGTTGCATGTTCGCTGATCCTTTGATGGATGGAGCGCCATGTTTCCCCGATATAGGGGGTCCCACAAGAACAAAGGATCAAGTAGAAACCCTTCATGTCTTTAAGGTCAATGGGATCTTTCACCGATCGGAGGGATTTGCGAATAGTGTTGAGGGAATATCATACTTCTTAAGAATCCGAGCAATCTTGTCCGTGGTCCCCTAGATATAGGGAAGATGGACACCTAGCTGGCGCGCTTTAGGTTCTTTTTTAATTAATGAGTTTTTAGAGGCTTTAAGGAAAGCCTTTTGACCTAGGCGCCTACTATAGCCATTCTCGACAAAGACATTAAGGAGATGGGATTTCTCCCTATCAAAACTCTCCCTATCAGAAATTCTCAGGGCACGAGTAGCGAGGGTGTTAAGAACACCCAACGTTTGAGCAGGGAAATGATGGGAATCGGCATGAAGATACTGCTCAGTATGCGTTTTCTTTCGGAACACTGAGTGGGAGAGTGAACCATCCTTATTCTTAGATATAAGAATATCCAAGAAAGGGAGGCAACCACGGACAATTATGTGTTTATGGCAATATGATGCAGGGTATTGCATGGAAAAGAAATTGCCATTAAGTTTTGAGGAAGGATTGGTTGATATTTCCTTGGGAACCATGGGGATTGAGTCATGGTGTCTGTGGTTAGTCTTGTGATTTTAGTATTTTATGATTTTACATGTGTCTGGTGCATAACTATGCCACTTTATTGTGGTATCGTGTTGTTATTGGTTTCCATGGTTTTCTTCTTGGTTGTTTCTTGGTATTGCCTTTTATGTTTTGAGTCTTGGGAATTATTTGGGAAAGAGAAAAGTTAATGGAGCTTGGGTAGATTTGTGTGGTACCCAAAAGGTAATGTAAGATTCAGATGAAGCTTTGTGCATAATTAAGCGTAGAGAAAGGTAAGACTATGATAGTCAACTGGACTAGTTTTGTCCGTTGGTGTAAATGGACAATGGCAAGATAGTTATGAGAAAGATAATAGGAAAGGTGAAGTAAATGGATTTGAGGCATCAAATGCCTTGGCCATGTTGGGAACTGTTGTTCTCGATGTTGCACACATAAAGAGCGTTATCTTAACCTTGACTTTATGATATTTGGTAATTATGTTGTAATCATAATTGCGCTGATGTTTATATATGTATACATGTATGTATATGTATGTCATGTTTGACAACATCATCATGGATCATGATGTTCAATGTTAATATTTATATTCATGTATATGTATGTATGTCATTGTCTGACAGATTCGTTAGGAATCATTCTTGTGGAGGAATTATTGCTTATGCAAGTGAATGACGTGAAGAGGTTTCAGGCCTTATGAGGAACCAATTGGGAATAATAGCTTGATAGATCTTCGAGGTTAGTCTCATGTGGTTATGAATTGATATTACGTGATTATGTTATGCCTATGTTATGGACATGTTATACTGAGGGATACATCAAAGAAATGAAAGAAGCATGGTCTGCGACATGTTGGGACAAGCATAGATAAGACACTAGAAGTAGGGTTGCTTGGTAGAGACAATATGGTTTTGGAAGTGTGGTACTACTATTGTGCATATGTTGTATATGTTCTACATGTTTCATATGTGATGTTGTGCGCATGCAGTGTTGTGTATATATAGTGTGTGTACATGTTGTTTATGCAATGTTATGTACAAGAATGTACAAATAAAGTTGTGTGAATATTGCATATGCATTGATGGGCATAGATATTGCTATGTACAGGTTGTATATGTAGTGATGTGTATAGATGATGCTATGTACATGTTGGATATGCAGTGCTGTGTATAGATGATGCTATGTACATGTTGGATATGTAGTGTTATGTACCTATGGTGTTGTGTGCATGTTATATAAGTGATGCTAGGCACATATGGTGTTGTGTGCATGATTATACAAGTGGTGCTATGTGCATGTAGTGTTGTGTACATGTTGTACATGTGGCATTGTGTGCAGGTAGTGCTATGTACATGTCGTGCATATGGCGTTGTGCACATGTAGCTTTGTATACATTTCGTGCATGTGGTACTATGTACATGTGGTATTGTGTACACACTGTACATGTGCTGTAGTGTACATGTGGCGTTGTGTACACGTTGTGCAGGTGGTGTAGTGTATAGGTGGTACTGTGTACATGTTGTACATATGGTACTGGTGTACATGTGGTATTATGTGCATGTTGTACATGATGCATTGCGGGCATTCGGTACTATGTATGTGCATTGTGTAGTCATGGTATCATGACGTGTGTATTCCTTGTGTTGTACTTTGTGTAGTACATGTATTTTTTGTGTTGTAAACTAGGTGTAGGTACATGTAGTGTGTGGCATTATACATTAGGTATAGTGTATGAGTTGTGTTGTATATCGAGTGTATGTGTATGCATTTTGAGGTGTTACACATTGTGTGCAAATGTATGTTTTGTGATGTACATTGTGTACATATACGTGTTGTGTTTTGTCGTAAATCAGACGTAGGAGTATGCATTGTGTTGTGTTGTACACTAGTTGTAGATGCACGTATTGCATGGTGTTGTATGTTATGTTGGTGGTATGGGTGTGATGCACACTATGTGTAGGTGCACATGGTTGAGGAGAATACATTGAGTGTTGTTGGGTGTGGAAATCGATTTGGTGTGTGTACAAAAGGAACAAAGGAAGAAGTAAGGGTCGATGAAGGGCAAGTATCGGTATTATATTTCATTTTTATTATGCATGTGATTTATGATTTTGGTTTATGATGATTACATGTGATCTATGATTATGGTTTATGATGTTTATGACGTTACATGTTATTTTGATCTATGATGGTTGTGTTTTGAACTAACCTGATGTGAGATGTTTATACATGATGATTTGATCAAAGATGCTAATTTGACTTGTTGTGATAGGAAGTAAACAAGATCGCAAGTGTACCTTATTGACGAGCCACCAATGAGGTATGATTTGAATTTATTTCAATTTAATTTCAATCTAATGGAAATTATGTGCTTGGAACAAGAATACATGAACATGCTCGGTTGAGTGGTCGAAACTAACTACAAGTATTAGAAGCAACAGTGAAAGAAATTGGAACATGTAGCAAGATGACGATAAAACACTTCAGGAGCAGGGCCATTGTGGGACATTGGTACCCACTAGTTCCCATTGATTTCCATGTGTATCCTATAACCGATATGATGATTTTAAGGCAGGGAAATGCATTTGTTTTTGTATCTTCTGATGCGAGGAAGCCTTTCCAAGGGATGGACTTCTTGGGATGGGGGTGCTAGCAGAACATGGAAGGTGTGTGATTGCATGAAAAGGGATGACCAGATTGCCCAAGGGATTGTGTAGTAGAGAAGGGAATACCAGGGATGGATTTGTTTTGGTCATTAGCATTGCCAGATGTCATCAGATGCACATTGGCAGTGTTCCCTAGAACAATGAGTCAGTTACTGTTCACTGGTAGGATAGGTGGTCTGGGATTATAGTGCTGAACATTGGATGCATATTTGATTTTGCAGTGGATTTTGGACTTCTTGGAAAGGAGGCGAATCCTGGTATTACTTCAAGGGTGGAGGTGTGCACCTCTGGATTCCCTTGTTGCGGATGCGGGCATCTTATGCTTTTTATTTGCTGGTTGAGAAAATTTTCATATGTGTGTATTATTGTAAATACTATATCGAGCATGATTTAAAAAGATCCATAGAAAATATGGTTATTTGCTGGTTGAAGAAAATGTGTATGTGTATATGTGGTTATTGTAAATACTATAATGAGTTGTGTTTTAAAGCTCCAGTAAATGATATGTTTGTGCTATGGGGTAAAATGCATGGTGTATGGAGAAAACTACCCTCAAAAGTCCTCCCAGGAATTTCGACAGACTGTAAGATTATCTGCAAAAGCTACCAAGTTACACAAATGTTCATCTATCAAATATAAGTTAACAAATTATGGAAAGATGATTACCTCAAGTCTTCTTCTAGATTTGTTTGGAGATCACTATGCAGCCAAGAAAAATTCCTTCAAAGTTGGCTCCAAGACAATTCCTGCACAAAGGAAAGGCAAACATAATCACAGCATACAATATTGAAAACTAATATAAGAATGCACAATGAACATATATTTGTATACAACTTAAACTACTCAACTTGACAAGTATCGAAATGAACAACTCAATGAACAATGTTACCGACACTATGGAGTAGCGAACACAACTGCAGTTCTGTATTTATAATGGAAGAGTGATTACAACCATCCATTGTATCAACCTTCCCTTGCCCCTTATTCTTCTCTATCTCTCTTTCAGCTCACTTCTTCAAGTGTATGACAATTCACAACAGCTTAGTGGGCTATCCTTTCAAATGCTCTGACCCTTTTCACAATAACCCTCACTTTGCTTATATAGCAATCGAGTTAGGGTTGCCAAGCTCCTCCTAGAGTTCACTAGGGAAAAAGAAATGAACTTGCTCTACTTTTCAGCTCTTTCCCATTTTCCTTCTTTTCTTAGATTAGAAATCCTCTAAATATTTTGATTTTGGATGTTTCCTTGCTTTTCTTGAGCAAATTTAGGGATAAATATCTAGATATTTGTGAGTCAATTCGTTGGTTTGACCCATTGAACTTCCCTTAGTTTCACTAACGCTGCCCCTTCACTAGTAACATGAGTTAGTGGGGTCACTAATGCTCCTTTAGGCTTGGTGACAAGCGTTATAAAGTAGGTTTTCAGTGTGCAACCAACATTAGTGTGGAATCAAGCCCTGCAATTGTGGTCTTTGCTTCAGTCATCCTGTCTTTCACCTATGAGTTGATGAGGAGGTCATTTTGTTGTATAACAGATGCCCCCTAAAGTATGAGATTAGAGGCTAAGATGATGGCCGAAATACTTTACTGAAACTGTAATTTTCTGTCAAAATTTTTAGAGAGAGAGAAGCTTCAGGTGGAAAAGGAAACTTGATACAACATATATATATAAAACTGCTAAAATCATGTCCTGAGTCAGGCATTCCCATGCTCAGCTATGTCAGAGTAATCTTCTCTGAAGAGATATAACAAGGCTGGCCGCCGATAAGCACAATGCAGATCCAGTGTCATAATAGAATCATCCTGAAACAACTATCTCCAAAAAACAACATCTGCAGCTTGGGAGAGGAAACAAGGTTGAATGATGCAAGCCTCTACCCAAAGTCTTGATTTCCGCTTCACCAAACAACATAGATCGATACATGTACAAAATATGTGTTGCTGTCGAACATGCATGAAATCATCTAATTACCAGTCAATAATGAAGACCGTTAATAGATGTGAGGAAGGCCATCGATAATGGTGATGGTCTCCAAGATGCACAGTACAAACTAGCGAGTGTGAAATATTTCTTTGTTGTCGGACACTAGTAGAATCGCTTAACCAGGAGCCAATAATGAGAACCCTTGATCAAACACAAGGTAACTTGCCACTAATGTCTGCAAGTACCAAGGCACTGAATGTGTTTTTGGGTTATCTTCCTAGATAGAGTGTTGCAGTTGATAGGAAGAAACCTGTCGAAAGGTAGTCAATGATGTGTCCTACATCAATCGACACGAAACGGGACAAGAATGATTTTGTTTTTTGAGGAATCGTTTGAGCATTTGGGTCTAAACAATGGAGGGCATGATGAAAGGATATGTTTGATCGGTTGATGGAGGAAATAAATGGATAACCTTTGAATGATAGAAGGCACAACAACGGTTTTAACCAGACAGCACTAGACTCATGAACACTACAGAGTGTTAGGATACAGAGACACAACTACATCAGGGTATATAGGCTAAAACTCATAGAATGGTAGGGTTCATATTGAGAGGCCATCAAAAGGAAGGTTTATCTGAGGGAGTGCCATGTTCAAGGGAATGACTACTGCCAAACCACACTTTCTAATATAGAATACAGTTGTATTGCCCACTTTCCCCGTATGATTAATTTAATGAGTCTAGACGGGTAAACTCATTGATCTTTTCATGTTTAAAGAGTCTGAAAAGGATCACAAAAAAGAATGAATCTTTGCCCAATCTGATTAGTTTAATGAGTCCAGACATGCAAACTCGTCGATTTTTTCATGTTTTAAGAGTCTGAAAAGTATCGTAAAGAGAATGACTCTATATCTCGTCTGTGTAATTTTAAGAGTCCAGACTAGACAACTCAGTGGTCTTTTCATATTTAGAGAGTATAAAAAGATTGTAAAGAGAGACTCCATGGTGGTCCCTTTGTCATAGTTGTTAACTGGGTGCGACAAAAGGTTAATAGTATACCCAGATCAGTTACTTTTCCGTAAGTTAATCTATTGAACCCGGAGAAAGAGAAACCTATTTTTAATAGATGTTGACCTCATTTGGTTATGAGTATGAGGCGACATACTAAACTCATTTTTTGTTGTGATTTTTTAATGAGTCGTGCAACGACAAACTCAATATCTTCATCAAAAATTTTTAATGAGTCAAATGAAGAAAAATCAGGGTATCTTTTTCAGTTTAGTGAGTGAGAAAAAGAGGGAAAAGAATGGCTCATCCCTTCCTCATAGTTTTTCAAGCTCGAAGGAGGGGAAAAACTTGGGGATTTTACGATTTAAGAGCGAGAAATGGTCCCAAAGAAAAAAGTGCTCTTGCTGCAATCGTATATCTTTAATGAGCCTGGTAACAAAAACTCAGGATTTTTTGGTTTAACGAGCGAGAAAAGTACCTAAAAGTTCAATTTAAAGAGTGAGAAAAAAGTGCCTAAAAGGAATGCTCCTTTGGTCTTTTTCAGTTTATGAGCTGGAAAA
Organism: Pinus taeda; assembly: GCA_000404065.3. Taxonomy (NCBI): domain Eukaryota; kingdom Viridiplantae; phylum Streptophyta; class Pinopsida; order Pinales; family Pinaceae; genus Pinus; species Pinus taeda. Next base: position 148,959 of record APFE031584761.1, on the reverse strand, counting down.
AGATCAAAAAAGAGTTGCTCAGAGCATCGTTGTATGAATTTAATGAGTGAAACGATGAAAACTTGGATATGTTTCTATTTTTTAAAGAGAAATAAAATATCACAAAAAGTGCTCTGACTATCATTGCATAGATTTAACGAGCTCAATGATAAAAACTCGGAGATGTTTATATTTTTTAAAGAGTAATAAAATATCTCAAAAAGTGCTATATTCATCTTTCTAGTAGTTTAACAAGCCCAAAGAAGGAGACTCGAGGTTTTTCGAATTAACGAGCAAGAAAAATACCATAAAAAGAACGCTCGATCTTCTTCAAGGGAGGTTAACGAGCCTGAAGAAGGAGACTCAAGGATTTTTCGGATTAATGAGCAAGAAAAATACCATAAAAATAATGCTTGGTCCTTCTTGATCTCATGCTTGACAATAGAAGGGTCTATGCCATGCATTTCCTCACAAGACCAAGGGAAAACACCGTGGAAATCCTTAACAGGGCAGGGGAAGCTCACAATTTCCTCAGGTTTGCGATTGGCTCCAATATGTATGTTTTCCACGATGCCTATCATGACAGAAATATCGATAAGCAATGTTTTTGAAATATTTCCCATGTTTCCTTCCAAATCCATAGGTTGGATAGTGGTATATGGTGAGGAAACAATTTCATGTGCATCAGGTGACAAGATTTGAAGAGGCATCATGTCCAAATCAGATATTGAAACATGATGGTGCGAGTCTTCCCAAGGTCACTCTTCTAAACTTGTGATCTCTATAATAACTTTGTCCTTAGGTAGGACTTGATTGAGTGGATCAAAATAAGGAGTGGTTATGGGAGGGGCAGTGGTACCTTTGGTTGAAACCAAAGTGACCGGAGATTCGGATGCAATTTGAATGGCTTCGTAGGCCAATTCAGTGAGTGACAGCGGCATTTGTTCTTCGTATGTGTCAATGTCCGAAGGAGCTGGTAGGATCCATGGATCGGTCTGTTCATGAGGAATAGATGAAAGCATATTGACCATCTGTGAAACCTTTGGCGGTTAAAGAGGGAAACAACCCATGAGGGAAGAAGCCTTCAGTAGATCGGTACCTAAACTAACATAACTGTTAGTTCCACCTCCTACTAGGGGTATGGAGCCACTTGGTAATGGTGAATAATCAGGGGTGCAAAAAGACAACTGATCTACTGTAATAAAATTTCCATCCAATGGAAATTGGATGATGCGAAAGACAGTAGATATGACGACCATCATGGCATATGTCCAACTATGACCCACCAAGAGATTATAGTGGAATTTTCTGTCTACAACTTCTACATCCACCATTACAGTTTTCCTAGCCAAAGTGATGGGAAAACTAGCTAGGTATCCTTTTGGGAAAGGTGTGGTGGTCGAAATATTTCAGGGAGTTCGACAGCGGGGTTAGGGTTGGAGATCCGAGGGCTAGCCAACATGAAGCCGACATGATGCAGGTTGAAGCACCTTCGTCAATGACAGTTCAGTGTATACCTTTACTTTTCGAAGGGATATGCACCTGGAATGCAAGCTAGTGATAAAGGGGAGGTTTACACTTGTCCATGTCGAAAATAGAAAGCATGGAATCCTCTGGGTCTATACCACCAATAGCCGAAAGCAAAGCTTTCCATTGTGTTGGGCATGTTTGTAATACTTCGAGCGCTGACATAGCCGATGATGCTTGCACCAAATCCTCTACGATGTTGTAGTGTTGGGAAGCACAAGCAGATGTATTGTGCATTGTGCATTGAAGTACCCCTTTTGGGGGTTGAATTTTAAGGTCCATAACCAGCCTTTCAATCTGCAGATTGTTGGGCGGCAGCGCGTTTGGACTGGAGGATGGTTCTGCTTCATGAGTGATAGGAGCTCCATAAGGTTTGGCTCTTGTGGTGAGATCTACCATTTCAAATGTGTAAACGGTAGAAGATTCTTCACCAGTTGAAAGATGTTGTGAACCATCGTTGCCCCCTGGCGTGGGTTGTTGTTGGTTGGAATAAGATTTTGCTACCACTGAGTGGGAAAAGGATTCCTAAGGACATCGGGGGTCTTACCAGTATCCCTTTTGGTAAGGTAATTTGTGCATTCCTAAAGCCGCAGACAACGCTAGGTTGCATGGTCTTTAGCATAGAGTTTGCAAGGAAACCTAGCAGGTGTATCCTTTTCATTAGCATTAGGCACAACGACCTTCTGTTTTGGGTTGGGCTGCTTTGTTGATTACTTCTCAGAAGGAGCAGTCTTTTTCTTATTCTTCTTTTTCTTACCATTGGGATTTTGTGTAGACTGCACAAAGTTTATTGTAGTGGCAAGAAGAGCAGTCATATTGGTAGAGGGGTCCACTACCATCTTGGAAATGGAACCACTGAGTTGTCTTACATCAGCCCCAGAGGTTGCGCCGACAATCCTGTCAACGTGAACTCCGAGGTGCTGAGTGGCAGAAGCACTAGGGTTACCAGGGACATTGGGGATTATGTCACAAAGAGTGCTAGACTGTGAATATATCAAATCTAAGTGTTCGGCACGACATATGGATTGGTATTCTGTGACCACACCACCTAAAGCGACATCTCTAGTGATTTGTGGGAGTAAGGACCTGCAGAACCAGTCCGTTAAGAGAAAGTTTGGGATGGGAGCTTTGACTAACCTCCACCTATGTCTCCATTCATGAATATGATTGGAGATGTGGGTGGCGATATCCTGACGAAATGAAGTGAGGAGCTATGTCCCAGTCTCATAGTGGATGGGTAGCTGGAAGTGCTTTAGGAATTCCATCGCTAAAGTGTCAAAGGTGTTCACTGACACACGTGGTAACTCAATATACCATTTCGTTGCATTGCCAATGAGGGTGTGGGGAAAAAGACGGTTAACACTATCATCCACCATAGAGTTTGAAACACACCAGAGATGGTAGGTGGTGACGTGGGTGCCCAGATCCTCCCCTTGTTTTCCCTCGAATTTTGGAATGTCCATTGGTATTTTATGCGAGATCGGTGGCCATTGTAAGTTGTGGTAGATGGGGTTGCTTGTTAGCTTGTATAAGTCGAGTATATCCAACGTTGCCAAGAAAGGCAGAGAGTTAGGTTCCCTCGACTTGAACCATGGTGATGACGGGTGATTTGAGGATATTTGTGCTCCTCCCATCGTTTGGTTCCCCATAGTGTACATGGATTGCATGGTGTAGTAGTTTCTTTGCGTTATGGTGTTGTAGAGTGGATTTCCACGAGGATTTTGATACTGGGGTATGAAATTTCCCCCAGTATAAGCGGTGCCCCCTTGACTCATTTGAGTCTGTGAGTAGGGTGCCCCCATGGATTGGTTGGGAACCACTTGTGGATTCTTGACTGACACAGAACTAACCATTTGGCTTTGATTTATAGAGGGAACACTCATGTCAATTAGCGACTATCCATGCATGCCTAAGAACAGAGGGGAAACTATGACTTTCCCTACCGACATGTGCATATTGGGAACCCCCCTAGATATTTGAATCCAGGGATTGGAACTGTAAATTGGCGGCCAATCATATTGTTGGTAAATGGGAATTGCACCCATAGTGTCGCAGTGAGTGTTATATGGAGCACTGTATGTGGCACTTGTCGAAGGTATGCATTGTGACACCATAGGAGTGGAAGCTGGCATCTGTTGGGTTCCACTTATAGAGGGTGTTATGTGAGTTGTCGTACCTGGGACAAACGGGATATCCGGATTCCACATTACTGATGTTGTGATGACTGTCAACTGGGGAAGTGGTAGAGGACCAACAATGTCTCTAAAATTCCGCAACCTGCAAGTCGTCGACTGGATAGATGGAAAAGTTCCACCTACTGAAGAAGGAAGTATAGGTACCACAGAAACCATGATAGGGTCCGATGGATTTGTGAGAGGAGTGTTAAAGTGAGGAAGAAATCCTTCTGTGAAGAAATCCTCCGCAAACTTGAATCGTTGGTCATCCACACAGATCCTGTGTGAGATTTATGAGACTGATTCCTCGAAGATGAGGAATCCGAGTCAGTGGAACTCGGCGGATCTCCCACAATGAGTGGAGGAAGTCATAACAGTTTTCTGGAGTGACGACGAGGGCCGGAGGTAGCCACGGTGACCGTTAAGCTTTATCAAATAAATTTTAATGTGATATTCTTTGAAGTCTAAAAAATGATAGCACTCAGGTACCTAAAAATAAAAAATACACTAAATATATCAATCAACAAACAGAGGGAAAGTACCTCGTTTGATAAGCACCAATCACTGGAGATGAAACCCCGTATCTCAATGAATGACAGGGAAGGATGGCCAAATGTACATTTACGATTACTTTAGAGCTTCACCCGAATCTCAGATTGAGGGGCCAAGTACTCTCGTGAAGATGAGCACCCTCCCAAAAACTGAAGACAAAGTAGATCCGTCTATGTTAGGTACCAAGGCAGCCCGTCCCAGTCACCTTGTGTAAGTCCCTATAATTGTGGCCACTAGATATACCTCAAATCATAGACATCACTGGGGGGAACATAGTCATAGACAACACGCTGTGTGGGTAGGATACCTGAGTCCCCGACTCAGTTTCGAAATCCCCGAAGGGACCCCCAGTACACAGAATGCCCAAAGGATTTGTAAGAGAAGGTGGGCTACCTTCAATTATAGTCCGATGTTGTCTCGTATTTTTCTCTGTTGTTAGTGGAGTGGTCCCGGTAATATGAGTGCAGAAGGAATTTTTCGCTCGTTAACGACACTAGTTTTGGTTTTCAACCTTGGGTAATTCACTCACATGCTTATCCCAAGATCCTAGCCTAGCTAATGTTGATTTGCTCAAAAGAGTAACTAATTGATTTTAATGTAAACTTTAAGTGTACTTGATTATTTGTCTTCGGTAGGGGTGTTGACATATGAATATGGTGAGACTCTTGACTCAATAAATCATGTAAAACAATGCTCTAAAAAAAAAAATTCAATTTTTTATGCAAACAAGTCTTATTCTACATATTCATCTTTTCACATATTCATATATTCGTCTGTCCATCTAAAGCCATTCAACACTTGCATAACCAAAAGATTCTTTTTCCAATATTTCCTAACAACTACTGAAAACCAAGATGAAGCAGCTTACAACTATTTTGACAAAAGGATGAATACAATTTACCAGTCTTTATTTAAAAAAAAATGTATTTTAAGAGAGAAAAACTAACACTTTTTCCTAAAAATAAATTTTCAAGACACCAAATTTGCTAACATAATATAGTTTCAGATCTTACTTCAGCCCATGAGAAAATCCCCCCCCCCCCCCCCCCCTTCCCTTTTGGTCCACAGACACTACTGGAAATCATGGAAATGGGAGACTAATGCTATGTTTAAGTGTAAACTGAGAGTTAGTTGGTCCACTAACACTCCCTGTACACAAGCACAGTGCTTTATAAAGCTCTGTTTAGCCTAGTAACCTATGTTAGTGAGGGAAATTGATCAAATAGAGGGCCTTTAGGATCAGTTTCTGAGGTGAATGCAAACTAGTAGAATGTAACAAGATAGTTGGTGGATCAGAAAAGGATTGTTGAAGAATCAGGAGCTCTTAGAAAGAAGAGAGAACAGAGAAGAGTCTAGGTAAACAAGGAACTAGATGTATAGTCCCCATTGGAGTCACCAATTCTGCTATGGGGTAAAATGCACGATGTATGGAGAATGAAAACTACCCTCAAAGTTCCTCCCGAGAGCTTCGACAGACTGCAAAATTATCTGTAAAAGCTACCTAGTTATACACAAGTTCATCTATCAAATATAAGTTAACAAAGTATGGAAAGAGGATTACCTCAATTCTCCTTCTAGATTTGTTTGGAGATCGCTATGCAGCCAAGAAGAACTCCTTTAAAGCCGGTTTCAAGACAATTCCTGCACAAAGGAAAGGCAAACATAATCACAACATACAATATTGAAAACTAATATAAGAATGCACAATGAACATATATTTGTATACAACTTAAACTACTCAACTCGGCAAGTATCGAAATGAACAACTCAATGAACAATGTTACTGACACTATGGAGTAGGGAACACAACTGCAGTTTTGTATTTATAATGGAATAGTGATTAAAACCATCCATTGTATCAGCCTTCCCTTGCCCCTTCTTCTTCTTCTTCTCTCTCTCTCTCTCTCTCTCTCTCTCTCTCTTTCAGCTCATTTCTTCAAGTGTATAACAGTTCACAATAGCTTAGTGGGCTATCCTTTCTAATGCTCTGACCCTTTTCACAATAACCCTCATTTTTCTTATATAGCAATCGAGTTAGGGTTGCCAAGATCCTCCTAGAGTTCACTAGGGAAAAAGCAATGAACTTGCTCCGCTTTTCAGCTCTTTCCCATTTGCCTTCTTTTCTTAGATTAGAAATCCTCCAAATATCTTGATTTTGGATGTTTCCTTGCTTTTCTTGAGAAAATTAGGGATAGTAAATATCTAGATATTTGTGAGTCAATTCGTTGGCTCGACCCATTGAACTTCCCTTAGTTTCACTAACGCTGCCCCTTCACTAGTAAGATGAGTTAGTGGGGTCACTAACGCTCCTTTAGGCTTGGTAACAAGCTTTATAAAGCAGGTTTTTAGTGTGCAACCAGCAATAGTGTGGAATCAAGGCTTGCAATTGTGGTCTTTGCTTTAGTCATCTTGTCTTTAACCTCTGAGTTGATGAGGAGGTCATTTTGTTGTATAACAGTTTGTCATGTTTCAGCAGTGGTCATTGTAAATACTTCAATGAGCTATGTTAGAGAGCTCCATGGGTAGTATGTTTTGTTTTTAGTAGTCTTATTGGTTATAGGTGTCATTGAACACAGAGGATGGTGTTCCCCCAAGGGGGGGGGGGGTTCTGTAACATCCCTGGTGAAAATTCCATGTAAAAATATATATAAGGCCATGGTGATGGGACACGTATTCCAAGTTGAATGGTGGGAGAAACATCCTAGTGGGCGTTGATTTAGTTTATTATGGCTAAGGGAATTGGAAAAGACAATAGAGAAGGTTTTGGAAAGGCATGAGGCATTAATTGGTAGTTATTTATGAAAATAATGGAAATTAGGAGAAAAAGGAGGTGAAAGGTCATAGGTTGCATGTGAGGAGGAAAATGAAGGAAACTAATGGAAAATGAAGAAAATAGAGGCCTCATTGATAAAAAGGCTTCTGAGGATCAGTGGGTAAGATTTTGATAGGTTTTGGTGGAGATATTGTTTATTATCTCTCTCTCTCTCATACTCTTGGAGACTTAGAGTTTTATTGGAGCACTCTTGGAGGGTGTGGCATACTTGGATTCTTGGATAAAGAAGGCAAAGGAAGAGAAGGAAAGCACAAGAAGGCATCATGATCAACAACTACAGCGGGATTGTTTGCAGGTACCGAGTTTCATGTATGATTTCTTCATTAGTTTTGGCATGCATGGCATATGCATGTGGATTCTTGGTCATGATTTGTCATTGGCATGGAGGATTGCTTGGATTGACTATGGATTTCCTAGCCTTTCCATTTCTTGGATATCCATGGAGTTTGGGGGTTTATTTCCTTGTTTTGTTTTGGTTGGTTCTCATGTTTCCGTAGCTTGGGTTGAGTTATTATTTCCTGGAAGCCTAGTTGGACAAATGCTCTGGAAGCCCTATAACGACTTAGGTTGAGTTACTAGTCCTAGAAGACTTGGTTGGAAAAATGCTCTAGAAGCCTTGTAACAGCTTGGGTTGAGTTACTAGTCTTGGAAGCCTTGGTTGGACAAATTCTTTGGAATCCCTTGGTGGGTTGAGTTACTAGTCCTGGAAGCCCTAGTTGGACAAACGCTCTGGAAGTCTAGGAAATGCTATGGATTGAGTTACTAGTCCGCGAAGCCTTGGTTGGGAAAACACTCTTGAGCCCGATGAAAATCATGGGTTGAGTTACTAGTCCTGGAAGTCGGGTTGGAACAAATTCTCTTGAGCCTTAGAAGGCTTAGGTAGAGACCAATCTAATGATGTTTTTGTGATGTCTGATAGTGAGGTGGAATCACAATTTCATGGGTTGAGGTGGGTGGCCTTTGGAAGCCCTAGATGAGTTTTGATTGATGTGTTCTATGAGATCCCAAATTCAAGCTTGGAATATGGCATGGGGGTGAATGACTGAAGAGAGATTTGGCTTAACCATTCTACGGTTAGTTGGAACGTGGAAGTCCCATCCTAGGTTGGATTTTTCATCATCAATAAGAGGTTATTTCTCCTTAAATTTCTATGAGTATTATGATGGATTATATGTGGTGTATATGGCTGTGATTTCATTGATATTTTTGTCCTTATTATGCTATTTATGTATATTTTTTATGACAACTATGTATGGCTCTCATCATGTTTTTACTTGTAAATGAATGAACAATGTATCTATAAACCAATGGATGGAATGGCAGTTAAAGTGATAAGCAAACACTGCTTCATGGTGAATCTCAGATAAGTATGAGATCCCTATGTTCAGATATGTTATTTACACTTGTACGTTGCATATTTACTAAGTGTTTGACAAAATGTCTGCCATGGTTATGATTGGTTTGGTCAAGACCTTGATCAATTTTTGTGTTAGAGGATTTGCCTTGGTTTCATCTATTGTATTGGAAAGTCTCATCAAGTTCTAGGCATTGGTTTGGAAACTAGCTCTGAAAAAGTGGCTTAAATATCGCAGTCCCCGGCACAAAATTGGCTAAAAATGTCTGTAGTCTCTCCCTTGCAGGAATTATGGGAGTGACTATAGGGTTCCCATCACATGCATGCCTTGTCATGGGAGCGAATTTAGGTTTAATTCATTGAAATGATAGGTTAACTCAGGGGTTGGGCACTGAAGTGGTGGCTTAGCTCCTGGGGGTCCTAAAGCACTTGAGGGAGGTCTATAAGGTCTTGTTTTTTTTACTCCATTTCCTTAAGGTTACCTAGGAGGTTGAGTCTTATCATAGTTGCCTCTCATCACATGTTTACCTCAGCTGGCCGGTTACTTGGGGGTGGATAACTACAAGAAAGATTGTGATGCATCTGAGCCTATGGTTGGGTGGAGAGTGGATCTCCCTTCTTCAGTCTCCAAAAAGCCTTGGTAAAGTATATACGTGTATTTACTTATGTTTTTTACAAAATTAAATTGTTGTTCATTGTTTCATGATTATTCCTATCCTAAATCATCGTGTATGTGCGTAATGATAAGCTAAACATTACGTATAGATTTTGGTTAACAATTGTAAATTCCTTTATTATAGTATGTTGTATGTAGATGTAGTCTTTCACATATGTTACCTATGATAAATGTAACTCTTCCTCCCACCCCCTTGGACTTCTCAAGCCTAGTTGGAGGTGTTAATTTTAACTAACCTGACCTCCAAACTCTTACTATGGAAATGGGGTTACAAAATTTCCTTCTTGCCTAATAGTAGAATTAATTATGGATAACATCATTACATTCATCTCATCAAGATATTTCCAAAGACATAAATTTTATCTTGTTTCAATGCCAAAATAAAAAACTATGCTCATTGAAGTTCCCCCCCTTAACCATTACCATGTCAGCAAGTACTATCAAGCAACAACCTACGTGCCTATGTGCCTTTTCCACATCACTCCTAGTCCAACATGGCACCTGTGATGGTGACACACTATAACGATGCCCTCTAATAGCATTTTTCTCCAAAACACTTGCAACGTGATGTGAAAATTTACGTCAACCTATCGAGTTAATTCTCATCTAGCATCCCCATCAGCCTGCGACTCCTGTCAATACATATCAAGATTCTTTTCTTGTTGAGGCACATCTTTGTCCCTTGGAATGTATAAATATTCATCGACGAGACATAAATTTATCTATATCTTCTCGGAATTTACTTCGCTCTGTTTCTTAGACATACAAATTCCCATTTACCTTTAAGAAATATTTATCGTCGCGCCCCATGCCTTCCTTCAATAGATCCCTCCTCGATATAGACTACACATAATCCTAGGCGCGAGGCACACTACACTTATTAACACTAATCAAGGCTGATAAGTGTCATATTAACTAGGAGGTTGGTGGTAAATATAATAGGTTAATCTATCTCTCTACCCTCTGTAAATTTCCCAAATCCTTTACAAATTTAATGTAGCTTAATTAGCCTTGGCTGTGGACCCATTACTAAGAAAAAATCAGGCTTAAAGTCCTAAGGATTTTGATGACTGAACCAAGCCTTGCTCCAATTCAAATGTCACTCAAATCATCATACTATTATAAGAATAAACCATATCCAACACAAATCACTCAAGGCATTATACATAGATTTGATACATGCAATCTATCCACTAGGAAAACTTGCACTTAGGTAGTACAATGAAATCAACCATAACTGAGACTTCATTATACATTTAAATACAACAACATCCCATTAATCACATAATGGATTGTCACAGGAACAATCATATCCACTGATATAAGGTGCCACACACAACATCAACCATATACTTTCAACAATCCTTAAATAACATATATTTATATGCATAACATATCAAATAATAGAAATCACACATAGTGACAGTCAGTTGAACTCAACAAGTAACAATACATACTATGTAATTATCCTTCAATTACTAAAGTATCAATAATATTAGGGATCATAAAGTCCCTCAAACCATGGGAACATAAACACGACAATCTCATTATAAGAAACCACGAATACCACCTTCCTTAATTAACAACGTTGATACATTCATAGCCCTCATACAAGGTAATATCATTTACTATTTACAATGAATCACATGTGCAAGTGAGTATACTTATCTGAGTAACTTAAAGACTGACAACTGAGGGAGGGAATTCAACTCTCCACCAAACCATAGGCCAAATACAATGCAATATTTTTTGCAGTTGACCTCCCCCAATCCATATTCGAAGTCTGAGGAGTAAGTGCTCAAGGAATTCACATCAATGGAAATCAACCAATTCACATAGGAATCCATATTTCATAGTGTCTCGACATGCTTACAAATATCCGGATTACATGGTGTTCCACCTTCTAAATTTTATGTGAATTCATGGCCATAGTATCTCCACATGTTGTTATAGGGATCTAGAGTACATAGTAGCTTTCCACCCGTTAACCCATAGGTATTTCAAGCATATACACAATTTTCCCTGTGCTTACTAAGACTCCAAACTACATTTTGTTCCACCTAATCTACCTCACAGGTCTCCAAAATGCATAGTGTCTCCACCTGATTCTTCTCTTATCTTCAACAGTGCTCCTCAAAATACTCCCTCTCATATTCCAACACTTGTTCCTAGTGTTCCCCGCTAGTTTACTCACAATTTCCATATGCTTAGACCAACATACGTGAATCTATAACACACCATCCCATGTCTACGATTTCTTGCCAGTAACAACCATGAATTTATTGTGTGTAGTTTTCTCCTTTCACTTTTGTGAATGTTGTTCTTAATGTCAATACCCCCTCCTATGTTCTCTCAATTCTTTCTTGTCAGTTCTCTTTTCTTTTATCAACCCCCTCGTTGCCTCTTGCACGTTGACCAAACAAAACGAGCCATGAGGAAAAAAGTTGGTATGGGTTTATCCTCCACTTAGGAGGCCCATACTCCACCTTGTTGATTTTTGTAGCTTGGAAGGTACTCCAAACCCTAGGGTTCAGGGCCTAGAGGACAAAGCGCCACAAGGGAAAGTTGTGGGCTTGGAACCCAAGTGTGAGGTTTTGGCACGCATCGCGTTTTGAGGAAAAACCATGATGGATTCATGACATGTGATGGATGAAGATATTAGTGCTTAGAAATATGATTCCAATGCATCAAAAATCATTAGAATCTGAGTTTTCGTTCAACATATATGAATTTTTGAAGTTGACAAATTAATTGGGTTTTCAAGTAGGCCGACTTGATATGGGTCACTTCAAGTAAGACATTGAGCCATTGAATGTGTATAAATACAAGGCATATTGAGGTAAGCTAAGAATCCATCTTGTGGCATTACATCTCTATGAGAGATCTAAAATTTGGAGAGACCTAGCTGCAGTAGAAGAAGACTTGGGACATTGTGTAAGGAGGCCAAGGAACAACGTGAAGGACCTGTGTTTGAGGCCAAGTTGTTGGGCAAGAGTTTAGACTCTTTGCAAGATTGTTTTATGGGCTAAAGCAGATACAAAAGGGATGTTTCAAGTGTGGTTTAGTGCAAAAGGGTTGTGAAGTAAAGGTTGCAGGGCTAAAATACAAAACAAAGTCGTGTTAAGTGATGAGCCAACACCTTTGTTCTTCGGAGCCTTAAGCGATGAGCCGACAACTGCAGCCTCTGCAACCTGTAGTACATTGTTTTGCAAATTACATGCTTGAATTTCATGACCAACTAATGACCCAATCATCCCACACATGCCATGAGTTTATAACACATACTCGGTGGTCAAGTTTACGTCAAGATGGATGCAACACTCCAGCTACGAAAACAAGGCCAACATATCATTGTTGCTTCAACAAGTGATGGAAAACACATCATCACTGCAACACATGATTTACAATCATAAGGCCAAACACTATTGTTTTGACAGGTGATGGAAACACGACATCACTTTCAAAGTTTAACAAGGAACCCAAAATAATATCAAACATCATTGTTGCTGAACAAGTGATGGAAACACATAATCACTTTTACATTTTAAAATGCAACAAATGATTTACAAAAGCATGACCATGACATGCTAACATATATAGAAACCATTTTTCACTTATTAGTGTGAATGGTTCGCCTCCTTGTGGCACATTCGATGGTCAAACAACTGCTTCACCTAGTTCATGCACCGACACTTTGTTTTTAAGGCGCTTCTCTAGATGGAGCCTCCAACATGTGGCTCTTTGATGGCCACTTCTATCACAATGATTGCAATACATCTTCTTCCTCCAGATTTGCTTAACCTATTTCTTTCCTTGTTGTTGAGAGGGTCTTTCACGCCTCATCCTTCTTTCATGCCTCATCCTTTTGTGTGTTGCCATTCTTTTCCAACACTTCGAAAATTTATGGTTATGTAATCCACAAAAGGTACATGTCTTTCGATGCCATGTTTTATGTTCATCATTAACAACATGATCATAATCGAAATGAACATTCGAATGTCAAAAGTGGTTATACCTTTCCTTGTTGTCTCTAGTGTAAGTATGGCGATAAGAGCTCGCCTAAGCTCTTTCTCTGTAATGGAAACTAGCATGGGATGATGGGAATGTGTTCCCATCATTCTCTTTCCTCGGAAATTTCAACGATACCTCGGAAGAATCTAACACCTTTGAGCATTCTCCTTTGGTGTATCTCAAGCTTGCAAATTGAGGTCTTTGCACAACCTCCAATTGTTGAGTCATGCCTTGGTTATTAACACCAAGTTTTTCTTCCTCCTCGTGCCTCATCCATGTAAGGAGCCTCATGTTTGTCCCTGTAATTGGGATCTATAAATCTCCAATAGAAATCATACTATGTGAAGATGAAACCAAAAGGAAATCAACATATTTTACCTCCTCTGTCGATTTGGAAAGAACTGATGAGGGCCTCTTGTCATCAGTTGTTGTTGGTTCGCTAGCTGTCTCAGCACATTCCCCAACTCCCTTTTTGACATACCCAAGTCCTGCCTAACGGGGTCTACTTTGATAGGGTTGATAATGCCTCGGACATTAATTCCCAAGCCTTTCCCTTCATAACCCATTCTCTTTAACAGTTTGGAGCCAATTCCTATAGTATGATTCTCAAAAATAGCAAAATCATCATCAGGACACATACATGAATTTAGAGAACTACTTTTTACCTCACATGCGTCACGCTGCATGTTTTCCAAGTCCTCGTCCTTAGCTTGTAGCTGTCGTAGCAAACTCTTATTTTCCTCCTTCTCTTCATGTAGGCACATCTTCAGTTTAGCGTTCTCTGTTTGAAGATTATGTTTGTTGTGCTTCAGTTCTTCCAAGGCCTCTTCCGTGGCTTGCAAATGAAGCTGCAATTGCTCCTTTTCTTCTATCTCTTTCTATAGAGTTTCATACATCATTTCCACTATTTTGATATTTTGAGAATGGTCTCATACATCGCTTTTTCATCCTCTATCGACGCACGTTCCATTGTTCACGCTAGAATTCACATCAATGCAAAGACCACTCTTACCACTTGATCTAGGTCCAGGTGTGACAAAGGACCCTTGCAAGACCTTTTACTTTTGTGATGTGTTAGATTGAAATTTTAAAAGAACCTAAATGAATACATTTCCATGCTGTAAAGAAGAGGAACATGAAATTCATCAACACATGAAAACATAAGCCATTGATAATGGAGTTCGTCCAGGAGGGACTATGTCTTCGGGTCCCAGTGTCAAGATCGTGTAGGCCGCTGCATTAAGTGCTGTCAATAGTGATGATGTTCATAAGAGGTGATGTCACTATCATACAAGGAAAATGCCCTCACGCAGGAGTGGTGCCAAGAGATGTTCCACTACAGGAACTCTCAGTCAAAAGACTCCTATCAGTATGACACAAAACTCATGCATCATTATCATCCCACCAACATGGAATAAAAGGGATCTCAAGCAAAACATACATGATGACAACATGACTATCCCATCAACATAAAACAAAGGGATCTCAAAACACAACATGATGAATCATAACAACAAGTACATCACACAGATGATTCTGCATCACATCAAGGAGGAATCATGAGACAAGTAAGAAACAAGTTCCCTCATCAACATCAAACATGGATCTGTGCAGCAAAATGCATGGCAAAATAAGTACATAAATGCACTGCATATACCTCACAACTAGGGGCTACTTGAAGAAAAGGATTTCAAAATGTTGAAGCTGGCCGTATCATCAATCTCGCGGCGTCGAATCTCGAGGAATGGCTACTCACACATGAATGTTGACACCTGCACTCCACTTTGAAAATTAGTCGAAAAATGAAATGGGCAAATGGAAAATCTGATCACACCATCAGATTTGTGGTATCGAATAGTGCAAAATCACCTGTCAAATTTCTGAATTCAGAGAAAATGAAAATCTGGGGCTTAAAGAATCTTTTAGATCCCCCTAGATTCCTCAAAGATTCCCTCCTCTAGGTCATCTGAAGATCTGCTGCTCACATCAAAATTCTATCGGTGCCATCAGGTTCCTTACGGAATTCTGAGAAAAATGAGTATGAAGTTGGCTGCATTTTGACTCTAGCAAATTTCAGCATCCAAGGAATCTGGAAGATTCTTGAAGATTCTCCTCCGCTAGGATCTTGAAAATTTGTTGCTCAAAAGGAAAATCCAACCTCGCCATGGCGTTCCCTGCAAAATCTGGGAAAATTGACTGCAAACTTGGTTACATTCTGATAATAACCTGCTTGTAACACTTTGGATGTTATCCTCTTTGCTACAAAGTGACCGCCACAAGGCCCATCATGACAAGTCAGAAGGATGTCAAAGAATTCCTCCTCCCTGACACACCTTCTCAATATTTGATCTGGGCCAAGTTTGAAAAGATTGCCCCCAATCCAAGTGAAAGGGGCACTTTTCTTGACTATCTTTCTCTTTTCTTTGGAGGACAAGTTTGGTGGGAGTTGTGCTGATACCAAATTGTTTGCTATATCAGCAAACCATGGAGAGATAAATGAAATATCAAATAAGTGCTCATCCAGTAACTGGTCATCCACCATTCCTTCTTCACCTGCTGGCAAATTTACCCTAGACAAAAAGTCTGCAACAACATTTTCCTTACCAGGCTTATCAATAATGGTTAGATCAAACTATCGTAATAAAAGTAACCATCTTATAATTCAAGCATTCACATCTGGTTTGTTCATTAAATATTTGATTGCAGCATGGTTAGTATGCACAAATGTTTGATAGCATGTAATATAATGCCTAATTTTTTTTCAATGAATGCACAATAGCCAGGAGTTCTTTTTTGGTCACTGTATAATTTAGTTCAACCTTTGATAAGTTCTTACTAATAAAATAGATAACATAAGGCAATTTTTCATATATCTGACCTAGGGTTGCTCCTATGGCTTTGTGTGAGGCATCAACATGAATATGAAAGAGGAGGGCCCAATTTGGGCCTCAGAGAATTGGTGTAGTGGTTAACTTATATGGTTAAAAAGCTGTCAAGAGGCCTTTTAGGATGTCTAAGGCCTCTTGACAGCTTTTTGAACATATAAACTCAGAATATTTTGCCAACAAACGAAATAAAGGAGAGGCCAACTTGTTGATGTCCTTTATGAACCTTCGGTAGTATCCATCTAACCCTAGGGAACTTCTGACATCTCTTTGCTTTTGTGGAGGTGGGACCCTTTGGATGATAGCTATTTTGTTTGGGTCCACCTACAGTCCTTGCTGAGATATTGAATGACCTAGCATGGTCCCTACAGTCATTAAGAATTCATATTTTTCAGGACTAAGGGACAGGTTCATTTCAATGCATTTGTGCAGTACTTTTCCTAGGTTAGACAAGTCTTCTTGAAAATCACAACCATAAGGTGTAAAATCATCCATATAAATCTCCACTGCACCATGGACTAATTCGACGAAAATACTCAAGACTGCTCTCTGGAAAGTTGCAGGAGCATTGCGTAGGCCAAAAGTAAGGACCCTATAGGCAAAAGTACCCCAAGGACAAATGAATGTGGTCTTATCCGGGTTTTTTGGGTAGATCTAGATTTGGTTGTACCCATTGAATCCATCTAGGAAAGAAAAAAAGCTTTTCCTTGCTAGGCCATCTAGCACTTGGTTGATGAAGGGTAGAAGAAAATGATCCCTCTTTGTGGCTTTTTTCAACTCCCTGTAATCGACACAAATTCTCCACTTACCATTTTTTTTTTGGGAAATAACACCAAAGGAGAGACCCACTCACTGTCAGAGATAGGGTAAATGAATCCTGCATCTAGTAGCTTTTGCAGTTCTTCTTTGACTATATCTTTAAGAGTTGGATTCATCCTCCTTTGTGGTTGTTGAACCAGCTTGCAACCTTCTTTGATGTATATGTGGTGAGTACACACTGAGGGTTGTACTACCTTCATTTCCTTGTAACTCCAAGCGAAGGCTTCTAGATTTTCCTTTAACATGTTTCATAGCTTCTCCTCTTCGAGAGCAGAAAGAGATGGATTGATCTTCAAGGTTCTCTCTGGGCTGAATTTTATGGTTTTGACACAGAGTGGGTTGGAATCGACCAAGCATAAGTCAATTGGATGATTGTTCTGGGTTTCCTTTACTGCTTCTTCTAAAGATAAGAACCAGGAGTTGGACTTTAAAGTAGGTGTTCAATCAAGTCATCCTCATCTTTCTGTCCTCCTCCCATGGTTGCTTATAAATCATAAAGTTTGGTAGAATAAATTTCATCTTCTTCCTCCTCCTCCAACCATAAAGGTAAGTCATGCTCTAGAGATGGTTGAGTAGGAGGGTATAGGACTAACTACTTGGACATATGCCCATTCTTGATGGTCATATTACCAGCTCTACAACTAATGTAAGCATCGACAATGGCCAACCGTGGCCGCCCAAAGATGAGAGAGTAACCAGTAAGCTTAGCCTTAGGATGGAGAACTAGGAAATTTGCAGGGTACTCTTAGGAGTCAATGGAGACCATCACATCCTCCACAATTACCTCAAGGGTTGTTGTGGAATGGTTTGCAAGTTGTAGAACTGTTGCTGTCTTCTTCAATGAACCTTAGAGGTTGAGCTTGAGCATGGTGTCTTTGGTCATCACATTAATGGCAACCCCAAGATTGATCAAAGTGTGTGGGACAATGGTGCCATTGATGTGCACATCTACTATATAGCTTCCAAGGTCCAAATATTTTGGACAAATTACCTACCCCAGCATCAAGTCAGATAGTTGCCCAATGACATTAATGGTAAGGGCATCCATTTTTTGCCTTCCAGGATGCTTGAAGCACTTATCCTTAATAAACTTATTGTAAATGGGAACATATTTTATTGCCTAGAGAAGTGGGACCTTTACACATAGATTTTTCAATTCTCCCATAAGTTCAATCTCTTCTAGGGTAGGCTAGAGTGGTTGGGCTAATCTCCCAGGAAAGGGTGGATTTAATTTAAGGTTTCTTTCCACTCTTCCCTCCTCAACCTCCCTAGGTGGAGGTGGAGGTTGGTTATCCGGGAGAACTCTCCCAGATCTCAGGTTAATCTCCTGGATTTCCACAGCATAAGCTGGATATGATGTCTTTCCACTGTATACTTGCTAAGCTTGCCAGTTGTTCGAGTTTGGATTTGGTTGGGTAGGCATCTGGGGTTGCTTGGGTGGAGCAGAGTGTAGGAGCTATGGTTGGGTAGGTGGTGGAGGCAATAGAACTGGAGCATTGTTGTATTGGGGCCTCCACCCCTGGAGTGGTGTATTCCACTGAGGTTGTGGCAAAGCATAAGGTTGAAATGATTGGATGGTTGGCTAGGAGTGATACTAAGATGCATAGGACCAAGGAGGGGGTGTAGACCAGGAAGGATGAGCAGGGGGTCCCTAAGAAGGCATGGTTGTGGTGTGGTTGGGGTTGTAATATGCATGGGATGACCCTTGAATGCCCTGTTGGTATGGTCTAGGCCCATGAGGTCTTCTTTGGTTAATGTAGCAAAGCTGCTAAGTGACCCCTTCAGCTCCTTGATATACAACTTTGAGTCCAGGTAAAGAAGGGCACTTGTCTATGGAGTGGCTTTCTTCACAGACTAAGAAAATTTCAATAGAGTTCAATGGACATTCATTCCCAGGATGCCTCCTGGTGCATCTAGGACAAAAGATGGCCAAGGCTCTCTCTGCTTCCTCCTACTTCCTCTTAATGTTCATGGTGTCCATTTGCAAGGCAAGGGTTTACAACATCTCACTTTTGAAATCTTCCATCATGTTTCCAATTTCACCCTTGATGGATGAGTTGGAAGATGATGTACTGGCCATAGGTTGACTACCCCTACCCTTTTTCCTGGCTACCCTAGAATGGTTTCTAATGATAGTCTTGATATCCTCATAGGGTAGTTGGTATATATCTCCTCCTGCTAGCAAATGTAAGGTATCTAGAAGATCTTCTCTTACTTCCCTAAGTAGGACCAACTTAGTGCCTAAGGGTCAAGTGTGTACCTAGCCCTTTTGTAACTAAGTTGGAATCTTTCTTCATAATCCTCTAAGGATTAATCATTGCCTATGGTCATCCTGAAAATTTATTCTTTAGTATCCTTTGACCGATAGTAGTCCCGATATTTGTTGTTAAAGTCCTACTGCATCTAAGCCCAAGTTGTGAAGCTATCTCCAGGTAAACCCATGAACCAGTGCAATGTTGCATCCTTGGGGGTAGATGGAAATAGTTTTAACTTTTTCTCATCATCTGTATAGTCACAGGTTCGGCATATAATAGTAAACTCAAACATGAAAGTGTTGGGGTCCTCTATGGTCAGGCCATGGAAATGAGGTAGGGCAGAGGGGCTTATATTTTTTATCTTAGTGTCCCTATTGGTTTCCCTAATGGGGAAGGCACCCTCAAATCTCTCTCTATTCCCTCTGTCATTTTGGTTTTTCAGCCATTGGTTCAGTAGGAATGGGCTCCTCTTCTTGTTCTTCCCTTGTAGGTTCTTCAAATATGTCAGGTTGCTCATGTTGGGTTGTGTTATATTCTTTCCACATAGTTAACAGGGGGTTTGAGGGGTACCCGTAACCCCACTTTATGGGGTCCGGGGCAACGCCCCGGAAAAGTTTGGTTTTGGACCCTATGTTAGGTTGGGCGGACCCACCTATGGTTTTTTGCATGATTTTCGCACGTGTTTTTTGGACGCGATGGTTTTCGGTCCATGGTAGTGGATCCAATGGTTTTTTGGTCCATGGTATTGGACGTGATGGTTTTTCGGTCCATGGTATTGGATGCTTCGGCATGTATAAATA
>APFE031584761.1:73057-104253 GCA_000404065.3 Pinus taeda | reverse complement strand
AATGTGAAAGTTGACTTGTACCTTACAAGGAGTGGTGCCTCAAGAGTGGCTGCTGGATGAAGATGCATCACCTATGGGTAGCCGTCAATTGATTTGGGAAAAGTTATCCATCATCGTGTTCTTCTATCACTTGAGGTTTTCCTTTAGAAATATTTTGTAAAGTTATCCTACTCCCTCATCTTTGTTTTATTCTGCCATGGGAGGCAATTTGGGTTTGCGAGGATGGTCTTGAAAAGGTTCAACCAGTTTTATCCCTAAATCCTTATACTCTTACCTCATTGGGGACATGTAAAGAAAACAGAGAAAGGGAAGATCAATCTAATACCACTGATTCAGACTTAAGTAGGAATGTAACAAAATAAAGATATAAACATAAACACAAAGATTCAACATAAATAAATCATCAATTCATTAACACCAAAGAATAGAAGGATGCTTACAGCAGAATGGAAATAAACTAGCTCAAGTGATGGTAGCTTATCTCTGAGAAGAGATGTGATGGTTACATGCCCCTGAATTATATTACAATGAGGCTCAAGGGCCTTTTTATTATTGAACAACAAGGGGAAAACCTAAAAAACCAAAAACCTAACCCTAAGAGATGGAATGCCAAGAGTTTGTGGGCCCCACCAGGGTTACTTGGGCAACAAACTTCCTGGTGTCGTAAATTGGTCATGTGATCTCCATTTGGTGCATACGATACCTTGTTGGAAATATATTTCCGACTACTACAGGATTTGTGGGAGGCCCCTACCCATGGCCATGGGTTTGCTGCGAACTTCAAAAAATCACCGTTTAGGGGGTCAAAATAGCTCCGGAAGTCCAGGAACTGAAAAACTACTAAAATTAGTAAATGATGCTATAATCAAGGAAACTAATGAAACCAACTAGAGGTCTAGATGGATTAAGCGGGTGGCCACCAATATCCACCTAGATCACATTAATAGCAAAAATCCGACGACACGCAAGAGATAATGTCGACCAAAGGTGACACCATGCTCCAAGTTGGAAGAGCCACTAGTACATAAATGAGAGCAAGAGAGGCTCAGGACACCCTGCTAATCGAAACATCAAGTTAGAAGAAGAGCACATGGCACCTTGAAAGCCATGCAAGAAAATCCCAGAACCAAGAAACAAAAAATAGGGATGAAAGGCCTAGAACAATTGACGAAATCTACAAGACCAACAATCGTAGACATGGAAACATGATGGACATAGATGGAGACAACAAAAAATTGGGCAGCAACATGAAGAAAACTCGAGAAATACGCCTCATAGTAGGAGCCTCCACTACAACACAATCCGATGAAATCTAATAAACTCGAACCCAATGCATTGCAGAAAGGGCACCACTAACCAACATACACAACTACACTAGCAATGAAGAAAAACCATGGAATTTCAATTGAAAGGATGCACAAACCAAGGGTCGAGGAAGCTAGGGTTCAGTCACCCCCACTCCACCCCGTTGTCTCAACTTTTGTCAAAATCAAGTGCTTACTATTAATATGACCATGATAAAAATAAAAACATTATTGTTAAGACAATTTTGAGTGCATGGCCAAAAGTGAAATCCATGATCCAGATTTATGAAGGAACGAAATGAAATACAAATATAAATGGAAACACAAATCTATAATGAAAACATAGCTTCAATTAATTAATAACAAAGTACTGAATGGAAATAAACTAACTCGAGTGATGGTAGCTTATCTTTGAGAAGAGATGTGGTGTCTACATGCCTTATGGATTGTGTTATAATGAGGCTTAGAGGCCTTTTTATTATTGAGAAATAATGGAAATCCCTAAACATAAAAAAAACTAACCCTAGTCCATGAAGCACCAAAAGTTTGTGGGCCCCATTGGGGTTAATTAGTACACCAACTTCTTGGGATCGTAACTTTGGCGTGATATCCATTTGACACAGACAGTAACTCGCTCGAAATATCTATCCAAGGGAAAACAAACTATCGACTGTAGACCCCCACTTCTGTTTTTAGGTCTACCTGGTTTCCAAAAACTCGCCATTTAGGGCCTAAAAACGGCTGCGAAAATTTAGGACCCAAAAAACTGCCAAAAATAGTAAACCATGCTACAATCAAGGAAGATAAAATAAATAATGGAGGGAGTCCAAGTGGAATAGGTGGGTGGCCAATAATATCCCTCTATATCAATCCCCCTCTTGTTATCTCCTTTTGTCTTCTTAGTGTCAACTTTCAGAGTGAGCATAGATAGATTGGTGTTAACAACGAGAAGTTTTGATGCTTTTTGCGTAACGATTTCAAATCTCGTAAGGTTAAGTGAGATAGTTATAATTTTTACCTTGAGTTTTATAGCCTTAATGATATACAACTAGATTTAAGACTGATATCTTCAAATCTATAAATCCCTTTTTCTCTTATAATTTTATTAATTTTTGAACATATGTGAGTAGAAAACAACTAAAATAATATGCAAATGAAAAAGAACAATAATTGTGCTCAAGGTATAAATGAAATGAATCAACAACTCAAATGCTCAATAAGCCATATCAGAGTTTCAACTACAATTTATCTTTACATACCTCTGCGTCAGTTAGGGTCATAGAAGATTGTTAGACACCATATATGTAAATGAATAATACAATATCAACTAGGCCCCCAGAGAAAGAAATAGATACAAGCCTTCACTTAATAACTTCAATAAACTGACAAATATCATTAAATTATACAAATATCAAAATCAACATTGAATTGATCATAATTTTTGAATAGAATGAACATAAATTTAAATCAATTAATCAACATTAAAGAACAATTTAGAGAAATCTAAACTATCTTTCCTTGCTACCTTTCTAGATGTCGGTAGTTATCAACATGACAACTTTAGTCCTAGGAAACTTGGAAACGAGAAATCTTTAGAAATATAATTAAGCTTTAGTGTACCCCCACAAAGAACCCCACTCCTCAATTCATAATCTTTCTTCCTTTTATTCCAATGGAAATCAATTTGGTAGTTGAACTACCTGTTAACTAATACTTATTCATTAACTTCATAATAATAGGTAAGTATCTTTAAGGGAAGGGATAAGTTATGGATTTTTTTAACTAATAATAACTATAAGCGGGTGGGGTCCTGCTTGAACCCTTTAATACTTATTGGGTATTCATGTTTTCCCCTCGCAAATCCCATTTATAATAAACGAAAAATCATAAGGCAACTATATGAATATATCATATGCAAAGTCATGAAATCATCATCATATTAACATATACCTTGTGCCTTCCCCCAAAAAAACATAATGTATAACATCCATGTCATCATCAAAATATATTACTTATGTCCCAACATGTCAAAATATAATGTTCCAAATGTCAAAGAAGAGAACAATAAATAAATTTCACCAAATATTTGGATGCATATCACGAAAACAATTCTCTTTTTCTTTCTTCCTTGACCTTGACTATGCATGGCTTCAAATTAGAAGTGGAATCAATGGAGTTAGAATTATACTTATCTAGGACTGTTTTCCTTTCATTTTCCTAGATGATAAGGATGGGATGCCTGGGAAAATATATAGAAAAAGAGGCAACCAAAGAAATCACATTTTTAGGAGTAGATACAACTAGAACATTCACAAGAATTGCAAGCTAATGCACAACACCAAAAGGAAGTTGTATATGTTTAAGGTTCCATCCGTTATTGGCAGGTCATATGGAAGACTTAGGAAAGTAAAAAAATCTAGGACGAGGGTACAAGAAGTCATTAGGTTGAGTTGGTAGAGGTGGCAAGGAAACTTGACCACCAAGGTTAATCTAACCAGTGTATAAAATCTAATTAAATTTGTTCTTTCTAACATTCTTTACAAAAACACATTAGGCCTAATGCCCCTTCCCCCTCTATTTCCTCTATTATTTTAGTTGAAGAAGCTCATCGACAATCCAAATGTGAACATCAATAACTGAAAGTATAATATTAAAAACAATAAAGAAATTAAAAATTATATCAAATACATTAAACATGGACGAAGTCAACATATAATTGTTCATGCATAAATAAGGATATGATACAAGAAAATACTATGAAGAAATGCAATCATATTATATCATCCACTCAACAAAATTCCTTGCCTCTCCAAATTCCAATCAATATCATTAATTAGTGACATGCAATTCTTTTCATGGTTGACACAAAAAATTCCAACAACCTCAAACATAATTTTTTGATATATATCTGATCATAAATTTCAGTTTCTATCATGAAAAGTAAAAATATGAAAGGACAATGTAATATTTTAGGGAGGGACTAATTATGTATATTTATGACAAAAATAGAAAATGATTTAATGATAGAAAAATGAGTGTATATTAGCAACACCAAGCCTTTTGAATAATAAACAAATGAAATAAGGAAGGGAAAAACTTGTCTAAACTCAATATGTTCAACCACCTACAAAATCCTTTAACTTCTTGTAATACCTAGTTGCCATAATATTTTTGGGTGAAGATACAAATTAAGATTATACTTAAGTGCTTCATTATTCACAAACTTCTTCATATTTATTTCCATTTATCATTGATTTCTTTAAATGATATGAATTTACTAGTAGGTGAATATACTTCATTTTGAGAAATGAGTCTTGATATTATTACTACATATAAGTATTTAATAGGGAACCAATGTTTCCATTTTCCTTTAACCAATTTCAAATCCTTATTGACAACCTTGTTTAGTTTGCAACAAATATTTAACAACTTTTACTATCCCTAGGTTAAAAGATTAATAATTGAAGGTAAATACACTTCACACAAACACAAAAACCAAGTCGAATTTCCATCCATGAACATATCACATAAGTTCAAGTCACATAATTATTGTAGGCAATTCGTAAAATATCGACCCCAAGTTTAGAGTGAGCAACAACACTCAAACATATTTTATTTATCATTTATTAACCACATGTAAGAGTCTACACTTCAGACCATGGCACTTCAATACTTCACACAACATGCAAAATAATCACTTTTATTCATGGCCTGAAGTTTGGTTGTTTCGAACTAAAAGTTTATTAAAATATTTAATAAACTAACACCAAAAAACCTTCATCAACTAGTACTTGAATTCAAGATATAACAATTGAAGTAGGGGGTACTTTGAGAATTTATATTACATTTTCCCACAAAAGAAAGACAAGTTAATCTTGGTCAATGAATCAATTAATAACAACTCTTTTAAACAAAGAATGTTGACCTTCGATACAAAACATTCCTGTAAAGAAACTTTTATGAAAAGTAGAAGTATGATGAATGAAATAGATCATGCAATTCTTAAAACAATAATCTTCCATCCTAACAACCAACAAATCACTCTTTTCCAATCTCCTTTTGAAAACCAAACCAAAGAGGGGAGAAAAGAGCTTGTAAACACACATTGTCTAAGGCCATTTTTAATTTTTAGCAACAAAATGAGCAACTACATTAAACTATAATCAATACAAACCTATTGAAATAATGCACACTAATTTGAGTATCAATGGAAAGGAACAGTTCCAAAATTATTTAGAGGAGAGCATAACCACTAACCAAGAATGCCAATTTGAACTACAAATTTGGGTTTTTAGGTGATAACCACTTCCCAAGGCGAGCCAACTGCAAAGTTGATGCAATAATGTAGTATTTTAATTGAGTTAATGCATGGGAAAAGTAGTGTCCCATTGACAGTCCTGGACCCGCCAACATTCAGGGGGTCTCCTTGGTATGAAGTTCCAACTAGACCTCACACCATTTGGTGTAGGAGTCCCATCTCGTATGATGCCCCAATTGCAATTGTCTTAAAGATTTGCCTTAGCTCTTGCTTGTCAGCACATGAGAATGGTTTTCTTTGTCTTCGAACAACGATGTTCGCATTCCTGGTGAGTGCTTAGTGTTACTTGTGTGAAGGTTCTTTCACCATAGAGAGAGAGGGTAGAAGTGAGTCTCAAGTCACAAGGGAATAGTCCCACTGTCAGAGACACACAACACAACAGGACATGTGCAGCTTCTGGCAGATTAATCCACACAGATGCAACAATCACAAACACAAACACACAATGAACAGATAGCACATATAACACACATCATAATAGTCCACACAAGTGCGGCAATCATTATAGCAAGTTTATGAGAATGGTTCCGTGGAGTGTCCGGCAGGATAGCCTACACAAGCGAGACAACGTTAACATCTTATACAACACATTTCCGTAAACATATGTCTTAGAACAATTGAAATAGTTCAATTGTTTTAATACAGAATAAACAACGAGTGATGAGCCTCATTATTGGGTAATTATATGGGCCTTAACTCACCTCCTAGCCTAGTCAAACCAACTATTCTCACAACTTATTGCATACTTTTGATTATATTTTGTTTATGAGATGAGTTAGAGTTAGATATTTTGCTTTGTGGTCTAATGCGCACTTAATGCAAGATTAAAGGATAAAATCAAGGAATTTTAGCAAAGACCTTGGTCAAAACTCGAATGGGACAAGGGAGAGGAATTATAGGAGGTAAATCCTCCTCATTTACTACCCCTCCATTCGAATATTCCTCCATCAGCTCGGAGTGCAAACAGCCAAATCATGAGGACTAGAAGGCAGCAAAGAAAGTGAAAGACAAAGCACCCGTTTATCTCGAAGTTTGGGAGATGAGCCTCCCTAATTTTAAGGAAGTTGTTGGAGTCTTCACATGTATAAGTAGAGAGGCCTAGGACCTCAATAGGATAAGGAGTTTTGATTGTAAAACTCTACTCTATTTTCGAGCTGCAAGACTCATGATAGTGCTTGATGTAATCCATTATTTTGATAATAAGAATGAGTTTTGTTTTGCGCTAACATTGAGTTATCTCAGAGGACTTAAGCTCTTGGGTTAGGGCCCAACCCTAGCAGCCAAGGCTCCTCTTTATTGTACATGTATGTTAGCACAGATTCATAGTTTGATTGTTCATTTGCTTAAGTAGTTGCATTTCCATTGCAACATTGTAGATTAGATTGGTTGTATGTTAGTTTGCTTCCATTTGTGCCTTCTTTCAGTTAGCAGGTTAGCAAGGAGAAAAAGGATAACCATAAGGTTGTCAACAGGTTCCTCGGCCTCACTTCCTCCCTCTCGGACCATGACTTGAGGAAGAGATCCTTCAGCAGCCCCAAAAAAACAGATTTCTAGTTCTTGCATGAGCTTTGGATTTTGTTGCCTTGATTTAGCATTTGCTTCATTTCATTGTCATCTTTTTCCATTACTCTATTTTTGCAATAAGATATCACTCATGTTCTCATTTCCTTCAACACTTTCTTCATGCATAATATGAGCAATTGATTCATGCTTTTCTAGTTTATGAAGATGTATCTTGTTGCATAGTTCTTGAAAGACACACATGTTTTAAGCACTACAGGTACTTCAGGAGGAGGTCTAGACTTCATCACTGACATCCATCTTCCACCTCATCAACCTTAACCATCTCTTGTTCCATCATCACCCTCACTAGTAATTTTGTCCTTTTTCATTGAAATGCCCCTAGACACATTGAGTAAATCTAGCCATCTCTTCTCTTGGATATTGACTCCTGAGTGTTCCTAGACCTTCTAATACCCTATCCCACACATCACACACCTTTTTCCAACTTCCCAACACCTCCAACAGGTCCTCACAATTAGCTCTCAATTGTATCCTGTAGGTTTCCTGTAATTCCTATAGGGTCATCCTGTAGGTTTTTGGTACATCCTATAGGTTTTCCTGAAATGGCCTGTTTTGAGGTCGAATTGATGGGGAACCTCTAGGAAGTCACAAAAAGCCTCCTAGGACCCTTCCAACCCATCCATTCACTCCATAAGCCTTTTAAACATCCTCAACCACTTTCCATCCACCTGTCACATCCATAACAACAATTAAATTGCATGTTTACTTCTGTAACTTGGATAGCAACATTAGGTTAATGTTGATTTAGCAATTCTACTTAGCATAGCTATTTAAATGGTTAATTAGGATATGGTGTGATTTAGCATTACATGCTGTTTTCCTCATTAATGCAGTAGAGTAGCTCTCTTAGAATAGATTTGCTCTTCTTCCATCAAAGCATCAAGCTTATTCTGACTCTATAGAAGTCTGGCTTGGAACCCCTGGGGTCTCTCGCCTGATGAACAATGACAACAAGCAGGAACTTCACTTTTACTTATGCATATAACACTATCACCTCCAAGTTTGTACGAACCCTGGGTTGATAAGTAAAGCTGGTAGCCCGAGAGTTGCAAGATCCTTGCTGCAATACTAGCGCTCATCACTCTTTGGCGTCGTTGATGGGGATGTATCTGAGTAGAATGTGATCACTGCTTTCTTTTCTTCTACTTCTTGTCTTCAATTTTCTGCCATTAGTTTATTTCTGCAAAAGCAATCTAGTAGCTTCCTTTCTTTCATCTTTCATTATCTGCTTTCCTTTCCATTATACAAGTATAATTTGAATTCAGCGAGTAGCTTCTTCATCCTGTCAGTGATTTTTCATTCAATCAACAATTTCATTTATGCAAAGTACTTTCCAGCTTAAAAAAATCTTACAAAAGCAACCCAAAAACATTTATTTCATGCCTCGTAGGAATAAAGACAATTTAGGGAAATTCTTGCCAAATTCCCCCACTGTGTCCAACACACAACCTTCTCTCTTCTTCGGTGGCTGTGAACTGGAGGAACCTTTAGGTGAGTAACCTAACATATTTGAAGAACCTACAGGGGAAGAAGAAGAAGAAGAACCCATTCCTATTGAACCAATGGCTGAAAATCGAATTGATAGAGGGAATAAAGAGAGAGAGAGAGTTGAGGGTGTCTTCCTCATCAGGGAAACCAACAAGGACACTAAGATGAAGAATATAAGCCCCTCTTCCCTACCTCATTTCCATGGCCTAACCATAGAGAACCCCAACACTTTCCTATTTGAGTTTGTTGTTATATGCCAAACCTATGACTATACAGATGATGAGCAAAAATTAAAATTGTTTCCATCTACCCTCAAGGATGCAGCATTGCGCTGGTTCATGGGTTTACTTGGAGATAACATCACAACTTGGGCTCAGATGCAGCAAGCTTTTAACAACAAATATCAGAACTACTGTAGGTCAAAGGATACTAAAGAAGAAATTTTTAGGATGACCATGGGCCAGGATGAATCCTTAGAAGACTACGAAGAAATATTCCATCTCAGTTACAAAAGGGCCAGGTGCACACTTGACCCCAAGTCACTAAAGTCAGTTCTGCTCAGAGGAGTAAGGGAAGATCTTCTGGATACCTTACATTTGTTAGCAGGAGTAGATATCTGCCAATTACCCTATGAGGAAATTAAGACTGTCTTTAGAAACCATTCTAGGGCAGCCAGGAAAAAGGGTAGGGGTAGTCAACCTATGGCCAATACATCATCTTCCAACTCATCCATCAAAGGTGAAATTGGAAATATACTAGAAGATTTCAAAAGTGAGATGCTGCAAACCCTTGCCTTGCAATTAGACACCATGAACATCAAAAGGAAGCAAGAGGAATCAGATAGAGCATTGGCCATATTTTTCCCTAGATGCACCAGGAGGCATGCTAGGAATGAATTTCCATTGAACTGTATTGAAATTTGCTCGGTCTGTGAAGAAAACCACTCCACAGATA
Organism: Pinus taeda; assembly: GCA_000404065.3. NCBI lineage: Eukaryota > Viridiplantae > Streptophyta > Pinopsida > Pinales > Pinaceae > Pinus > Pinus taeda. The sequence goes on along the minus strand of APFE031584761.1, from coordinate 94,605 downwards.
AGTTCCCTTCTTTACCTGGACTCAAAGTAGTATATTAAGGAGCTAAAAGGGTTGCTGTGCAGATTTGCCACATCAACCAAAGGAGACCTCTTGGGCTTAGAACATACCAGCAGGGCATGCAAGGGTCATCCCATGCATATTACAACCCCAACCAAACCACAACTATACCTTCATGGGGACGCCCTGCTCATCCTTCCTAGTCTACACCCCCTCCTTGGTCATATGCATCTCAGTATCATTCCCAACTAGCTAGCCAGTCATTTCAACCTTACGCTCCGCTACAACCTCAGTGGAATACACCACTCCAAGGGTGGAGGCCCCAATACAACAATGCTCTAGCTCTATTGCCTCCACCACCTACCCAACCATAACTCCTATACTATGTTCCACCCAAGCAACCCCAAATGCCTGCCCAGCCAAATCTGAACCCAAACAATAGGCAGGCTCAACAAGTATACGGTGGAGAAACATCATATCCAGCTTATGTTGTTAAAATCTAGGAGATCAACCTAAGATCTGGGAGAATTCTCCTAGATAACCAACCTCCCCCTCCACATAGGGAGTTTGAGGAAGAATGAGAGGAAAGCAACCTTAAAGTAAATCCACCCTTTCTTGAGAGATTAGCCTAACCACTCCAGCCTACCCCAGAAGAAACTGAACTTCAAGGAGAATTGAAAAATCTATCTGTATAGATCCCCCTTCTCTAGACAAATAAAAGATGTTCCTATTTACAATAAGTTGATTAAGGAGAAGTGCTTCAAGTATCCAAGGAGGCAAAAAAGGGATGTCCCTACCATTAATGTCATTGGGCAACTGTCTGACTTAATGTTGGGGCAAGTAATCTATCCAATGTCCAAAATCTTTGGACCCTGGAAGCCCTATAGTAGATGTGCACATCAATGGCACCATTGTCCCACACACTCTGATCAATCTTGGGGCTGCCATTAATGTGATAACCTCAAGCTCAAGATCCAAGGTTCATTGAGGAAGACCACAATAGTTCTGTAAGATCAAACTGTTGTAATAAATTTGTTTAAGAATTCACAATAGCCAGGAGTTCCTTTTCGGTCACTAGCTAGCCAGTCATTTCAACCTTACGCTCCGCTACAACCTCAGTGGAATACACCACTCCAAGGGTGGACACCCCAATACAACAATGCTCTAGCTCTATTGCCTCCACCACCTACCCAACCACAAATCCTATACTATGTTCCACCCAAGCAACCCCAAATGCCTGCCCAGCCAAATCCGAACCCAAACAATAGGCAAGCTCAACAAGTATACGGTGGAGAAACATCATATCCAGCTTATGTTGTTAAAATCTAGGAGATCAACCTAAGATCTGGGAGAATTCTCCTAGATAACCAACCTCCCCCTCCACATAGGGAGTTTGAGGAAGAACGAGAGGAAAGAAACCTTAAAGTAAATCCACCCTTTCTTGAGAGATTAGCCTAACCACTCCAGCCTACCCTAGAAGAAACTGAACTTCAAGGAGAATTGAAAAATCTATCTGTATAGATCCCCCTTCTCTAGACAAATAAAAGATGTTCCTATTTACAATAAGTTTATTAAGGAGAAGTGCTTCAAGTATCCAAGGAGGCAGAAAAGGGATGTCCCTACCATTAATGTCATTGGGCAACTGTCTGACTTAATGTTGGGGCAAGTAATCTATCCAATGTCCAAAATCTTTGGACCCTAGAAGCCCTATAGTAGATGTGCACATCAATGGCACCATTGTCCCACACACTCTGATCAATCTTGGGGCTACCATTAATGTGATAACCTCAAGCTCAAGATCCAAGGTTCATTGAGGAAGACCACAACAGTTATTGCTTTTATTACAACAGTTTGATCTAACCATTGTTGATAACCCTGGTAAAGAAAATGTTGTTGCAAATTTTTTATCTAGGGTGAATATGCCTGCAAGTGACGAAGGAATGGTGGATGACCAATTATCGGATGAACACTTGTTCGTTATTTTAGTTCTCTCTCCATGGTTTGCTGATATAGAAAACTATTTAGTATCAGCACAGTTCCCACCAAACTTGCCCTCCAAAGAAAAGAGCAGTTTGTCATTGTTGTCAATATGGCAGTGTTTGTGATAGCAAATTCTTGTGACATCTGAGGTTGCCCATTGATGCACATTGATCAAGATACTGCTCATGGAGGATCCAATGATTGAATAAAGACATAATAGAAACAGTGGAATCGGGGAGGAAAGATATAAAAAGCAATCATAGAAGTGCTATCGAAAGAAGAGCTATCGGAGCAGTGTATCGTATGTCATAGGAGTGAGGAGAAGCCACAAGAGCGACAAGCCAAGACAAAGAAGATCTATCACATATGCCAAGAGTAAGAGCAATATCGGAGGAAGGAATAAACCATGGAAAACTTTTAAAATTTCACAGTGCATAAACCGGAGGAGTTAACATATCATATCAATGGGTTCTATTATATGCCACCGCACAAAACCCCCAATTGTGATTTGATATGCGAACCCAACCGCTCCATTAGAATACATTGTTATGTTATATCACGTCTGCCTCATCGAAACTTTCATATCACAAGTCTTAACGGGATGTCACGTTAAAATGCCAATTGCGATATGTATTGCGGACCTGATGGTTCCATTATAATACACCTTAATACTATATCACATCCGTCATATGAACTTTCATATTGTAGGTCATAAATTTCACAGTAAAACCTCCAATTGCGATATAATATTGCGAACCTGCTGCACCACTATAACATGACTTTACAGAATATCGCATCTGCAGTATCGCTAGTTTCTAAGCAATGTCAAACCGCCGATTGCGATAAGGTTGTGGAACTGACATGTTTATTAACAACTACTTAAGATCATATCGTAGCCGCTTCGTCGGCAGTAGCGGAATCACTATGTTATGTGCAAACCTCCGAAAATTGCAATTGTGGGATTAAAGGAATAACTTCGATTTTCATGAATGTTGCGATTGCGATTAATGTGGGACCTCCATGTGGGTATAACCTTGGATGAATATTAAAAAAAAAGGGGCCTCTTCGATAAAATCTTTTAATGTGCAAACTCATAGGTCGGCCTCTCCTCCCAATGAACATGTCTTTTGGTTATCGACAAAACTCATATATATACAAGTTAAAACGCTTCACTGGAGTAAGGTGAATCAGGCATCTATCAAAGTGAACAAGGAAAGTTCACAACTCATGAACTCGAACAAAAAGAGGAAGCCGAAGGTTTCGCAGACGCAGAAGGTGCAGCGAAAGTCGAAGGCCAAGTGAAGAAGGAAGCTAAAGACAGAGCGGGAAGACAATATTTTGACCTGATTCATCTTAGAAGGATTGGACCCGAGGTGAAGCCATAACGCAGACAACGATATGTTGCAAAGACCTAGCGCAAATATCTTATTGAAAAACATCAACAGATCTTGGAGACTTTGTTGAAGATCATGATGCAGTGTTGAGATCATCATGAGGTAAACTTTTCAAACTCTGTTGGATAGTATGAAGAATTGTGAAGACTCCTTCATATGAACATAGGTTGTCATTGATGATGTAGCATGGAGACTACAGTGAAACTGTAGATTGACACAATTTAGTGAAGAAGATTTTCGGAGCAGAGAATTACTATCAAACATATCTAGACAAAATATAGCAGTGGGTTGGATCCCAGAGGGTTGGTGCCCTGAAGGTTGGAGCCTCGAACAAACAAGGTAGGTGCCTTGAATTGGAAGGATTGGTGTCCTTGGAGTAGGTAGGTGCCTCAAAATTGGAAGGATTGGTGTCCTTGGAGTTGGTGCTCCTAAATCCAAGGTTGGTGCCTTGACAAGATAAGGTCGGAGCCCCTGGGGTTGGTGCCTCAGAATTAGAAGGATTGGTGTCCTTAGAGTTGGTGCTCCTAAATCAAAGGTTGGTGCCTTGACAATATAGGGTCAAAGCCCTTGGGGTTGGTGCCTTAGAATTGGAAGGATTGGTGTCCTCGGAGTTGGTGCTCCTAAATCCAAAGTTGGTGCCTTGCCAAGACAGGGTTGGTGCCCTAGAGGTTGGAGCCTCACAAAAAGTCCAAATTGGTGCTTGGCAACAGGTTGGAGCCTGCAAGTTTGAAGATCAGTGTCTTCATCTAAGGTTGGAGCCCTATATACATTGTACTTGATTCATTGTAAATATTCTATTAATAAAATCATTTATTCCTATTGTTCATTTTTTTGTTCTAAATATAAGTGATCTAACTGGTAAAAGTAACAATTCAAAAGGAATATTGATTCATCCCCCCTCTCAATATTTCCAACAATTGGTATCAAAGCCAATACCTTCACTCAAAGCCTAACAGCTTGAAGGTTGATCATTAGAACACAAATGGTGAAGCCAAGGAAGAAAGTCTCCAATCCTCCTAAAGATGTGTCTCCCTCAACCACCGAAATTGAAGTCAATCAATTTGTGATGGCTCCATTGTTCAATGGCAACTTTGGTATATGGGAGGCAAGAATGAGGAATTTCTTAAAGACTCAAGGCATTGAAATTTGAAAATCAATGATTGTTGATAGCATGATGGATGGAGAATCCAAGGAGTACAATGCAAAAGCAATGAAGGCAACCTTAAATGGGCTACCAAATTCTATAAAGAACAATTTAGGAAAATTTTCGTCAGCAAAGGGTATATTGGACAAACTTCATGACCTTCTCTCAAAAGGAGCATTGACCATTGCCACTAGTCAAGAAGATGATGGAAACCAAGAACGAAATCCAGAACCCATCATAGAAGCTAAAAATCAAAATGATGACATCAAGGCTAAATAAGACCTAAAAGATGAAGATAATGAAAAAGATTTTGAAGAAGATCTCCTTACTAAACTTATGGCTACCATGGAAGAGATTATCAATTTGAAAAAAAAACAAGGAATTTAATAAGAAAGCACTAGCTCGTGACCAAGACCAAACAAGGAAGAAAGTTGAACTTGTCAAGATTCAAGTACAAGAAAGGGATGAAGAGCTTGCCAAGCTTAAGAAGGAATTTCATCAAAGCAAAAGAAACCATCATGAAGAAGTCATACCCATGACAAATCAATTGGATAAACCAAAGAAACGAGAAGATAACTTGTCAAGCCACCTTGAACAAAGGCACCAAAGCTTGAACAAACTTGAAGCAGAGATTGGTCAATACAAGGAAGAGGTCTCTTCCTTTATATCACAACTAGAAGAAGCAAGGAAACAAGCACAAGGAACTGAGAAGACAATGGAAGCATTGGTAATCATAGAAGGACAGGTTGATGAAGCAAAAAATGAGAAAAACACCATGATATGCCAACTAAAAGCAAAGGATGAAGAAATATTCAAACTAAAATCCGACCTCAACCTTCTCAAGGCTGAAACATGTAAAGCTAAAAGGATTGTGGAAGAAATGGAGAGCAGTCTAGCTAAGGAAAATGAAGAAATCTTCATAATGAAATCAGAAATCATCTCCCTTAAAATGGAATCAAATGAACCAATACGTATCAAAGAAGAGTTTGAGAAGCAACTTGCTAAGAAGAATAATGATTGTGAAAGATTGGAAGAAGAGATTGTCTCCCTCAGAAAAAGGTTGAACGGATGGACAAATTCTTGAAAAGCTCTCAAGCCTTGGATGACATGCTCAGCCATCAAAGATCCCGATTTGATAAATCAGGTCTTGGCTATGAAGGAGAATCCTCAAACAAGAATGATAATGCTTCAAACAAAAAGGATGTAAGGAAGCCAAAAAGAAATGTTGATGCTCCCAATTCCAGCAAAGGCAAGGATAAGAGTCAAGGAAACAATGAAGGAAATCCTATTCCAAGAAGAAATGCAGATGATGTCAAGGACACAAGAAGCTATGGTTATAATCATAGGATCTCAAGGCAAAAAGACTTCAGAGGTACATCAAGGAAACCTTCTTCTCCCAGGTACCAAAGTATATTTCTTGGTTATTGTTATTCTTGTACAAACTTTGGACACATGGCAAAAGATTGTAGGGCATACCACAAAGATAGACACTATGGTCCCCGACAATCTCCGAGAAGCAATTCTGTACGAAGAAATCATGAATTCTTATTCATGAACAACATAGAATGTTTCAAGTGTCATAACATTGGTCATATGGCACGTGATTGTAACTTAAATTGGGTTCCTACACAAGCTAGAACCATGCCAGAAAAGAAAGTTACACAAGTATGGAGAAGAAAGCAAATACAATCTGAAAATCTCCTGAACTCTCCAGCCAACAACACATGTTGTTGACTTGATGAAGATATTCTTGATATTTCGAGTGTTTGATGATGGGATTCTGCCAAAAAGAGACCATGCATATAGTTAGGGGGAGCTTGTGATTCTTGATCATTATTGCAGAAGTTATCCGTGAAAGGGTCCTTATGAAATCCTTGATGAGCTATATTAACAATCATTCTTTGATGGATCATTTCTCAAGAACACTCCTTTGAAAAAACATGATCTCTTATCTATCCAATGGGCTGTTGTTAAAAATATTTTCCACTTGATTTCTAAACAAAAATTGGAGCAGTAGAAGGCCATCTAATGCTAATAAGTGAATAACTATGTTATTGTTATTATAGAAGTTGAATATTTCGACTCAGGGATTTGATATGATAACAGGTAAATTATGGACACAAATAGAGGCAACCTTCAAACAAACAGATACATCTGGGAATGGAGCTTGAAGCAAGAGTAGTTGGAAGCATCTAACAAAATTGAAGCATTGCAAAAAATGCCAATCAGTAAAAAGAATTTAAAAGACAGTCACAGATTGGATATCAAAATTTGCTAGTGGAGATAACTTGCAGAGAATTTTACAAGAACACAAGGAAAAGATAGCTCATCAAAAGGACTATAGAAAGGAGAATGTTGTGCAGTCGAATATAGCTCAGTAAGCTAAGGAGAAGCACAAAGATAAGAAAGGAACTTGGATATGAAGAAAGATAGCAATTTCAGTAGCATATTCTCCTGATTCAGACTATAAAGACTCCTTAATTCTGAATGTGAAGACAAAAAAATTCGGATTGCAGAAGCATAAAAATTTGGACTTGAACATTTGGATATGGCTATTTGGAGTCTATTTGGAAGCATTGAAATGGAGCATCTTTAAGCATTGTTGAAGCCATGATAAAATAGTTTTTTGAGACATAAAGAATGGATAATGTGCTAGCTGATGATGAGGCAACAATCCTTCTATCTTGAGTAAAAAGAAGAGCACCACGACAGGGGGAGTAACATACCCATGAAGATCTACTATTCATAAAGAACAAAAGCAGTTTGATAGGGGGAGTCCTTGAGCACCCCGTTTTCCATTGATGTCAAAGGGGGAGAGAATGTTGAAAGGAAAAGAATATTGCCATCAATGACAAACGAGGAGATTGTTAATCTAGGTTGTCATTGATGTCAATATGGCAGTGTTTGTGATAGCAAATTCTTGTGAGATGTGAGGTTGCCCATTGATGCTCATTGATCATGATACTGCTCATGGAGGATCCAAGAATTAAATACAAACATAATATAAACAGTGGAATTGGGGAGGAAAGATATCAGAAGCCATCATAGAAGCGTTATCGGAAGAAGAGCTATCGGAGCAGTGTATCGGAAGTCATAGGAGTGAGGAGAAGCCACAAGAGCGACAAGCCAAGACAAAGCAAATATATCACATATGCCAAGAGTAAGAGCAATATCGGAGGAAGGAATAAACCGTGGAAACCTTTTAAAAGTTCACAACGCATAAACCGGAGGAGTTAACATATCATATCGGCGGGTTCTATTATATGCAACCGCACAAAACACCCAATTGCGATTTGATATGTGGACCCAACCGCTCCATTAGAATACACTGTTATGTTATACCGTGTCTGCCTCATCGAAACTTTCATATCACAAGTCTTAACGAGATGTCACGTTAAAACGTCGATTGCGATATGTACTGTGGACCTGATGGTTCCATTATAATACACCTTAATACTATATCGCATCTGCCGTATGATCTTTCATATTGCAGGTCATAAATGTCACGGTAAAACCTCCGATTGCAATATAATATTGCGGACCCACTACACCAGTATAACATTACTTTATACAATATCGCATCCGCAATATCGCTAGTTTCTAACTGATGTCAAACCGCCGATTGTGATAAGGTTGTGGACCCAATGGTTTTATTAACAACTACTTAAGATCATATTGCATCCCCTCTATCGTCAGTAGTGGAATCACTATGTTATGTGCAAACCTCTGAAAATGGCGATTGCGGGATTAAAGGAATAAATTTGATTTTCATGAATGTTGCGATTGCAATTAATGTGGGTATAGCCTTGGATGAATATTTAAAAAAAAGGGGGCCTCTCTGATAAAATCTTTTAATGTGCAAACTCATAAGTCAGCCTCTCCTCCCAATGAAAACATGTCTTTTGGCTATCGACAAAACTCATATATATACAAGTTGAAATGCTTCATTGGAGTAAGGCAAATCAGGCATCTATCATAGAGAACAAGGAAAGTTCACAACTTGTGAACTCAAAGAAACAAAGGAAGCCGAAAGTTGAGAAGTTGAAGGTCTAGCAAACGCAGAAGGTGCAACAGAAGCCAAAGGCCAAGGGCAGAAGGAAGCTGAAGACAGAGCAGGAGGACAATCTTTTGACCTAATTCATCTTGGAAGGATTAGACCCAAAGTGAAGCCATAGCGCAGACAATGACCTGTTGCAAAGACCTAGCATAGATCTCTTATTGAAAAACATCAGCAAATCTTGGAGATTTTATTAAAGATCATGATGCAATGTTGAGATCATCTTGATGTAAACTTTGCAAACTCTGTTGGACAGTATGAAGAATTGTTAAGACTCCTTCATATGAAGACAAGTTGTCATTGATGATGTAGCATGAAAACTACAACAAAACTGTAGATTGACACAATTTAGTGAAGAAGATTTTGGGAGCATAAAATTACCCGAAACTTTAGAAGAGATTTTTCCATTCTTGGCTATGTATGAAAGATGAGAAACAAAATGACCACATTGGTATTCACCTAATCTCAGGTGTTGGTCCTTTCTTCCAGTGTTGAGAATTTCTATTAATTATCTCCCATGAAAAAGACAGATTTTCCGCATACCAAATCAAGACTACCAAACATATCTAGACAAAATATAGTAGTGGGTTGGAGCCTAGAGGGTTGGTGCCCTGAAGGTTGGAGCCTAGAACAAGCAAAGTAGGTGCCTTGAAAGATAGGGTCAGAGCCCTTGGGATTGGTGTCTTAGAATTGGAAGGATTGATGACCTTAGAGTTGGTCCTCCTAAATCCAAGGTTGGTGCCTTGACAAGATAGGGTCGAAGCCCTTGGGGTTGGTGCCTCAGAATTGGAAGGATTGGTGTCCTTGGAGTTGGTGCTCCTAAATCCAAGGTTGGTGCCTTGACAAAATAGGGATGGTGCCCTAGAAGTTGGAGCCTCACAAAAAGTCCAATTTGGTGCTTGGCAATAGGTTGGAGCCTGGGAGTTTGAAGATCAGTGTCTTCATCTAGGGTTGGAGCCCTATATACATTGTACTTGATTCATTACAAAAATTATATTAATAGAAGCATTTATTCCTATTGTTCATTTTGTGTTCTAAATATAAGTGATCTAACTAGTAAAAGTATCAATTCAAAAAGAATATTGATTCACCCCCCTCTCAGTATTTCCAACATACATGACAGGCTATCAAACATTTGTGCATACTAACCATGTTGCAATCAAATATTTAATGAACAAACCAAATGTGAATGCTCGAATTATAAGGTGGTTGCTTTTATTACAATAGTTTGATCTAACCATTGTTGATAAGCCTGGTAAAGAAAATGTTGTTGCAGACTTTTTATCTAAGGTGAATCTGCCTGCAGGTGAAGAAGGAATGGTGGATGACCAATTACTAGACGGGCACTTGTTCGCTATTTCAGTTCTCTCTCCATGGTTTGTTGGTATAGAAAACTATTTGGTATCAGCACAGTTCCCACCAAACTTGCCCTCTAGAGAAAAGAGCAAGATAGTCAGGAAAAGTACCCCCTTCACCTGGATTGGGGGAAATCTTTTCAAACTTGGCCCAAATCAAATCTTGAGAAGGTGTGTAAGGGAAGTGGAAGTTTTTGACATCCTTCTAACTTGTCATGATGGGCCTTGTGGAGGTCACTTTGTAGCAAAGAGAACAATATTCAAGGTGTTACAAGCAGGCTATTATTGGCCCACTCTTCATTAGGATGTGAAAAAGTACACTAGTCAGTGTGATCGTTGCCAGATGATGGAAAAACCTACTCCAAGAGATGAAATGACCCTACATCCTCAAGTGACTTTCGAGCCATTTGACAAGTGGGGCATGGACTTCATTGGGCCTATCAACCCTCCTTCAAAGAAAAAACAATACATTATTGTGTGCACTGATTATTTGACTAAGTGGGCTGAAACCAAGGCAATTAACGCAACAACAGAAGAGAAGGTGGTTGAGTTCCTAAGGGAGAATGTATTCTGCAAATTTGAGTACCCTAAAGAGCTAGTCACAGACCAAGGCAACCAGTTTACCTCCAACATGATTGAAGAACTGCTTAGCCATCACAAAATCAAGCATAGGACCTCCACTCTATATCATTCACAAGCTAATAGGCATGTGGAGGTGATCAACAGGGAACTGGAGGGCATCTTAACCAAGGTAGTGAGCAGCAACAAGAAGGATTGAGCAGAGAGACTAGTTGAGGCCACTTGGGCCTATAATACCACATGGAAGAACACCACTGGATTTACACCCTATGAGCTAGTCTATGGGAAAAAGGCTTTGATGTCCATTGAGTTTGAATATAACACATTGAGGATGGAATCCAAACTAGATTTGGATCTCAGTCATGCACAGAAAAAAAGATAGTTCCAATTGAATGGCTTGGATGAATTCAAAATGTAAGCCCTCCTACATATAGAGATAGTTCAGCTTCAGAGGAAAATCTGGCATGATAAACATATTAAGGAGAAGCAATTTCAAGAGGGCAATTGGGCATTGTTATATGATTCTAGGTATAAAGACTTCAAGGAAAAGCTAAGGACAAGATGGCTTGGACCTTATGTGGTGAAGAGATGCCATGATAATGGTTCAGTGCAAATCAGAACTCTAGATGAAGAAGCCATTCCATTGCTTGTCAATGGACACCGATTGAAAATGTACAAGAGGCCTTTATCAAAGCAAGATTTCATTGACAATATCAATAGAACAGTGATGATGGTAGAGCAAGTTCCAGTTCCTCCCTCAGCAGGTCACTGAAAAGGAAAAAAAGAATAAGGACTCAGGTGAAAACCTCCATGAGGCGCTTGAGTCCTAGCTTTGGGTTGAAAACCTCGTGAGGGGGCCCAATGATGAAAAAAAAAAAAAAAAAATAAGAAGATCCCTGGGTGAAACCTTCCTTGAGGCAGCCAGGGCAAACATCTAGGGTGAAAACCTCTCTGAGGCAGGGTAGGTGTTTTTCAAAAAAAGAGAGATAAAAAGATATAATTGTTATTTGCAGGTCGACGAGAAAGACAATCAAGGAGAAAAAGGAAGATCCAAAGGGAACCCTTCCTCACACATATCTATCTCCTCCACTCCCTACCATGCATCCCTCCATCATTTCTATCGTTTTTCCACTCCATTGCTTCAATTTATGCGAAGACTGTGTTTTCTACAGGATCCCCTGAAAACCCAAAGGATGATCCTGTAGGAATTACAGTGGCCTGGAAAACCTACAAGAATCAATCTGAGGGCACATGGTAGGTTTGTTAGGTCCCTAAAGTTCATCCTAGACATAATCTAACACCTCACCTCATCCATTATCATCATCCCTGCACTCACCATTCAAAACAAAAAGAAATCAGTTGTTGCCAGTTATGAAAAAAGAAAAAATAAATAAAACAGAGGAGAGTAAAAGCATTACCTGAATGTCCCTTGCTCCACGCACGCTCCTACTCCCTCTGTCCATTCATTGCACCATCCTCACAGCCACAGCCAGCGACATGATTAAGGAATTCTGAGGGAGAAGCAGCTACAGGGCATCTTGTAGGAAATCCTATAGCGGCCTATCCCACAGAATGTCAATCATCAGCAACAGATCTTCACTAGGATGATCTAGGAGCTCCACAACAGTAGCAACATCAGATCTTCAGTCACATATACCTGCAAAAACCAAGAAACCATCAGCAGACAAGAAGGGGAGGAAGAAGAATAACCATGCAGCAAATAAACAACACAACACCTATGATCTTCAACAACTACAGCATGGCATCAAACCACTGGTAAGTATCCCGCTCACTCACTCATATGCATCATTTAATCAAAATTTGTAGAGGTTACGAGATAGTTGGTTTATAAGTGAAAAGGTGGCTAGTTAATTTGGCCACCTTCGTTCAGTCATCACATGCAAAACCTAGTGTCCTCTCACATGTGTGTTGGCTTGTGGATCTTTGTGTATAAGTAGCAGTCTAGCCACTCTTCTTTTGATAGTCGTGGATTCCTCTTCTCTAGCGTCGTGAACTTGTGAATCTTCCTAACGAACCACTCTTCAATTCCTTTCTTTGTTGGATTCCAAAGATACGACATCAGACATCTCTATGCAGATCCGGTACCGACAACGGAACCATTTGTTGGCTTGTTGGGGCCTGACCCAGGTTCAGAGTTAATTAGCCAAACAAATCCCTGTACTACTGGCCATTTCGGCAACAGTCCGCGGAGTGCAGACCGAGGTCTCACCCAGAGTAGTATGGGGGAGTGTTGGAACCAGGTTTCCGCACCCTTGATATGTCTGAGGGTTTGATTGGGTCCAACCGTTAGTCCCTTTGTGCAGGTTACTTCACACACTTCCCTGTCCCTCGCGTCCTGATATACTTGCCCTCACGCAACCCTAACCAGGGGTCGTGTGGCTTCCACATTGCTGGAGTAGCGCTCTGCACTATTTCCCTAAGTCACACCTACGATCTTACTTAGCTTTCTACACCAATTAGTTATCTTCGTGTAAATGGATGCCTTTCATTCTATTTATTTATACAACACATTCATATGAGTTCGCGTAGCAAATAAATAGTAAACTTGCAATTCATACCCAATAATACATAAAACAAGAAAAGATACACAAAAATAAAGTATAACTTCTCTTATATTAACTCTTCCCACGGTTACAGACTCAATTTGCCTTGCGCACTCAACTGCAGGGGTCCGCGCACTCAGCTACAGACTACTAGGCTTCTGCGCACTTAGTTGCAAAACCTTCTCCTACTCTACAACCCAAAGACACACTTTACACTTCGCCTCAACCCCTTAGACTCATCATGCTTCTATCTCTTAACTTATTGATTCCTTTCTACACTTAGAGCCTCACTCTATTTATACAATCCCATGGTTCGCAAACCATGGGTGGATCTTTCAAACCGACATTACATTACAAAAACAAGGGCAAACAACCCTGTGACTTTATTATGACTTTGCGCTCTGTGCCCATAAATTGCCGAGTCTTTGCAATGGACTTGGTCAAAACTTGGGCTTTAAGCCCCAAAACATGCCTTGGGGGGATTCCATGCCCAACAGACCTCCAAGACAAACATCGTGACTCGCCCTCGAGTCACTTTGTCAATGCGAAGATCTTCGCACGGAGTCCCTCCAATTCTTCTCGAACCGCTGCGAGGTTGGCAACACACTGAGTAGCTTCCTGTTGAATCTCTTGTACCCGTTCTTCCGAGACCCCGGTATCAGAACTACTTCCCTGCATCTGTTCCTGCGTCCACTACCTCTGTTTATAGTCCCGCGCCTTTGTCTGCCTACTTGGAGCGCAAAGACTGTGCTTCTACAAGTTAGTCAAATAGTTGGGCCACCCATGTAGGGCTTCAATCAATTTCCATTCACTTTGCCTGGGAAAGGTTCTACATTTAGCTTTACCAGTTGTACCCCACCTTCGTCTATGACCTCCTTAACAACGTATGGTCCTAGCCAATGCATTCTGAACTTTCTCAGGAATTTATCAAACTTACTGTCATATAGTAAGACTAGATCATTTACATTGAAGGTGCGCAACTTAATATGGTGATCATGCCAAGCCTTTTGGTGCTGCCTTTGTACCTATTAATGGAAGTCAGCTAGGAAGCGTTCCTCTTCTAGTTCTTCCAACTGCGCGAGCCTCTCTTCCAGGGCTCCGTGGTCCATCATACCTTTGAGCATTGTGATGTGCAGACTAGGCACAATATACTCCATTGGCATGACAACTTCCACGCCATAAACCAACTGGAAAAGTGTCTATCCCATTAGTTTCTTGCACGTTGTCCTATAAGCCCATGGTACTGCAGGTACGGGCAGGTCCCAATCACTCCGCTGCGCGTTGCATACTTTGGTTACCGCAGTCTCCAGTATTTTGTTAAATGCTTCTACTGCCCCATTGGTTTAGGGGTGATACAGTGTGTTTTTCTGATGATACACCTAAAACTCTTCTTTCAGCGTGTTGATTGTTTCGTTCAGGAAATGTGTGCCGCAATCGCTCGTCAAGATCTTTGGACATCCAAATCGAGTCAATGCATGTTCGAACAAAAACTTCACAGCCGAGGCGGCCATGTAATATTTTATCGGTTGCGCTTCTGCGCAACGAGTCAGGTACTCTATCGCAGTGATAATGTATCTCATGCCCGTCTTTTCTCGAGGTTTGATAGGTCCTAAAAAATCGATTGCCCACTTTTTCAAGGGCTACAGCATCATTTGTGGATTCAAAGGAATCTTGTCCCTCTGCTATGGTTTACCTTTTCTTTGACATGTATCACAGGCCTTACAGTGTTCTTTTGAATCCTGATGAAGGGTTGGCCACCATAACCCTGTGTGGAGAATCTTTTGCGTGGTCACTTGCCCTGCATAGTGTCTTTCAGCAGCGCCCCCATGCACTTGGGCGAGGATCTGACTTCGTTCGAATTCAGGTACATACCTTCACAGTATTTCGTCATTTCCCATCTTATATAGGTACCCCATGATGACAAAAAAATTAGTCACGCGCACCACCAATTCCTTCTTCTGTTGGATAGAGTAGTCTTTCGGCGTCGTCCCCATTGTTAGAAAGTGGATAATATCTTCAAAATATTCGTCCGCTATGCGCACAACAAAGAGTTGTGCGTCAGGTAATCCTTCCTCCAAACTAGTAGGTTCTTCTCCCATCTCAATTCGTGACAAGTGATCCGGTCCCGCGTTCAAGCATCTAGGCTTCACAACGACCTCAAAATCATATTCTTGGAACAATAAGAGCCACCTGCATATGCACCCCCCCAACACAAGTTTGTTGACCAGGTATTTTAGCATGAAATGGTTTGTATACATCTTAAAGTGTCCCCGTAGCAAATAGTGCCAATATTTTTGGAGCGCGTACACCATAGCCAACCCCTCGTGTTCAGTTGTGGAATAGTTCTTTTCTACTTTAGACAACCTACGACTTGTGAATGCAATAGGGTGATCCAAGCCCTCTCCACCTTCCTGTGTTAGTACCGCTCCCAGCACTATACACGACGCGTCGACATGGACATGAAACACCACAACCCATTTTGGGAAGACCAGGATTGGCGTGGAGGCCAATTTCTCTTTTAGTACATCCAAGCTCTTCATGCAATCATCATTCCAACAGAATGTGACATCCTTTTTCAACAGTTTCTCCATTGGCGCGATGATCTGGGCATAGCTTTTGATGAACTTCCTATAGTACCCCATATGTCCCAAGGTAGTGCGCAACTATTTGACACTTCGCGTTACTTCCAAATTCAAAATTACCGCAATCTTCGCGGGGTCTACCATTAGTCCCTATTTGCAAACCACATTCCCAACAAGTTCCCAAAGGGAATGAGGAACGTACACTTTTTGAGGTTCAGCGCAATTTGGTGGCGTCATCAGGTATCTAGCATCAAGTTTAAGCTTGCTATATGGTGCTTAACTAATCCAAATACAGTCCAATCATCCAAATAAACCTCCAAGAACTTGTGGATATATTCCTTGAATGCTGCAACAACTATGCACGATATGATGGTCGACGCGTTCTTCAACCCAAACGACATAACAGTGTATTGAAAGCAGCCCATTCAGTCATGAAGGTCGTCTTTCTCCTATCTTCCAATGCGATTTTGATTTGGTGGTACCCTGAGAATCCGTCAATGAAAATATATGATTCCTACCCCCCGCCATTTTCTAGTACTTCATCTATGAATGGAGTTGGGAATGAGTCATATACACATGCGTCATTCAATTTTCTGAGGTCCACACATATTCTTACCTCGCCCTTTTGCTTCTTTTCCTGCACTACCATAAGGCTTACCTAGTCGGATTCTTCCACCGGCTCAATGATTCTGGCTACGAACATTTTGTCTAGTTCTGCATAGACCTTTTCCTTGTACTTCAGATTCAAGCAGTAAGGCCTCTGCTTAATTGGCTTCGCAGCAAGCTTTAAGGTGATCTTCATCATCCCTAAATCACCAATGATTCCCTTTAAATCCGTGATCTTGGTCGAGAATAAGTCCCAGTACTTGCGGAGTAACTCAGTGACCTTATCCACCGTCATGTCATTCCAACAGTGGCCGAGCATTGCATACTTAGGTTTAGCTTCTGTGCCAATGTTCACTTGCTTTGTCTTTACTAGTTCAGTTATGTCAGGGTCTTCAACCAATGGCCCTTGAACCTCGCGATAACCTTCAGTTTCTGGAATGTTAACGTTCTGTGGATCTTCGTCGTCTTCTTCAGTGTTCATGTTGTAACACTCTAGCGCATAGCTCAGCTAGGTCGCCCATTTAGGCTGAATTACTTCTATTGGCTCCCAGGGTATTTTAAAGATAATTGTTTTTACCGCTTGTAGTGCATCATCAACAGTATCCCACCAACGATTCCCAAAAGTGAAGGTTAGCAGTAACCCTTCGCGCAAGATATCCCATTCACTCGTCCCATGGCAGAGCTCCATCTCTATATACCAATTCATGGGTATAACATCTAGGGTATGATAGAACAGGTGCACCCACTCAGGTTGTGGTTCTTTCCCATAGACCTTTGTCCATTTGGCGAGGTGCGCACGCGAATCATCTTGTCTGTCATACTGGTCTTTTAATCGCATATGAGGCTTCTCAAACCATATGTGCATCATCCTCCTACATTCACGCCAGTCCCCGAAGCTTTCTTGGTGCGCACCCCACCACCTCGCAAGCGTAGCACACAGTACCCATTTCAAAGCTTTGAAGCGTTGTTGTTTTAGCACCTCTCTTTCAAATATGTTTAGGAAGTCAACTACCTCACTTAACCCATCATACATAGGCAAATCCCTTACCTCCTTTGATACACAGTGCAGCGAACTCGTCATCATGTTACGGTTCAGCGTGGTTAGCTCGTGTAACTAGTTCTACCATTGTTCTATCTCCTCGTCAGAATCTAAGGTGCAGGAGCTTTCGCATTGCCATGAGATTCGTCCATCTGCGGTTGGATTTACCCGGTCTTGCTCTAGCACAATTCTCTTCTAGATGCAGTACAAGTCGTCGTCGCTTTCATAATCGTGCACTGGCTCTGTGTAGCGCGATCCTTCTACAAGGTTCAAAGGTACAACTACGCGTAGAGACTTTTTCTCAAAAATCATCTTGCGCTTCTTTTGATTTATCACCCCATTCATGTCATTGGGCCAATCTATTCCTAATAGCGCAGGGTAGGTATTGTTGTCGTCAACAATCTCTATTACTTTGAAATTTGCTAGCGCGCTTGCTCCTTCGATATCCATCGTGATTCCCTGCAATCTCCCCATAGGTAGGATCTTTTGCTAGTTCGCCATTCGCAGTTGGATAAGAGACTATTGCAGCATAGGGCTTCCCATGCGCTCCCATGTCTGCTTCGGCAGAACATCCATGTCTTATCCTAGATCCAGAATCACTTGGTCCATCTCATATTCTCCAATTTGCGGCGTCAATCTCATCTCCCTTCCCGTCCTTGTCACGTGATTTCCGATCTTCCGGACTACGCACAGTTCTCCTGGCATGGTCCCAACGCATCTATTTATGAATTCCTGCAGCCCCTTTACAACCTTGTTGTCACGCAGCAACTTCATGCATGTTTCCAGGAACGTCATGAGCATCGATGGGTCCACTTTCGACTTCAGTCGGTCTTTGCTTCCTGAATTGGAGGCATCAGTGAAGCTCTTCCTAGCTTTGATGAAGGTTTCTTTAGCGCGCTCCAAATCAAACCATGGTTCTTTTGTTAGAGCCTTGCGCACCTAAGTACTCTCTTCAGGTTGCTTGCCTTTGTCGTCCCTTGTCGTGATTCCACTTCAGAGCACAATATTCACATTAGGGTCTTCCTCGCATGGCTCAAACCTCATCATTTGCAGGTTCTGAGTCGGGGGAGGTTGGAACGCTCCTTTATCACGTAGTCGCACTATTAGTGTGGTACAATCCTTTGTCTCATGATCAAACAATGTACAATACAAGCACAATGGACGCGTTGGATTCATACAATCGCGGGCATGATGTCCTGGCCCTCCGCAATTGTAATAGATCAGTTGTCCGCGACCTCTTCCAGGTCCTCCTCCACCTCGGCCTCGTCCGTGCCCCTGAAATCTAGTTCTTGTCATTCCTACATTCTGGTCAAGGGGCCATGTTTTAGCCTGAACTCTATAGGTAGGAGTCCTATCCATCATCAACTCATAACTTCTACAAGTGCGCTCATCATGTCCCACTGATCTACAGAAATTATAGAACAACTGCTGTGAGTTCTGCATGCACTTCTGCAATAAATGGCGGTTATCTGTAGCATGCTTTCCTCCTATTTGACAAATCATGCACCACAACAAAGGCGCTGCACTAGGTCCTGCTTGTGCCTCTGGTCTCAATGGCATTAGTCCTCCTTCTGCGAGATAATTAACGAACATTGGGCAGTGGTCCTTGTCATGTCCCTGACCCTTGCACTTTTCGCACCATACCTCGTCGTGCACTTCTAGGTGAACTGTCCTGTCTTGTTTTAGAATCTGCATCTCAAGGCACAAGTTTTTCAACTGCGCATGAATCTACTGAACTCCCAAGTTGGGATCCTGTATCGGGGTCTCATGCAGTCTCATCGCAATCTCCAAGGCCTTGGCTCGAGTTGTTAGCCTTTGTTGTGATAGCGCATTTCTTAGATGTGGTGTTAACAATGCTACAAACCATTCGGGGTGTTGTCGATCTGTCAAAGTCATGTTAGCTTCGCAAATTATGCACTTAATGTCTAATCCAACTACCAAGGGGTCTCGCCTGGTAGCACTGTGATTTCCTTGAACCCAATGATCGACTGCACCTCTAACTTCGACCTACTAAATTATTTGTTTAGCGCTGTTTGGATATCCACGATCCCCGCATTTGGATTGTCATTGGAATGCTTAATGTACCAGGTTAGTGTGTGATCCTACAGAGTGTTGACCAATGTCACTTTCTTTATATTGTCATCTTTAACTCCCTGCACTTCTCATACAACTTTTATCACGAACCAAAACTGGTCCGGATCTTCATTCCTTACTACCTTGAACACTGGCAACTTTATTGCGCTCGCCATATTGACTCATAGTGGCAGCGAAGGTGGTATGGGTGAAGATGGGGCTGAAGATGGTGAAACTGGGAGTGGTGTAGGTGGGGGTGGTATGCGTAGAATCCTCTACCTTATCAAATTGATCGCACTTCTTGGTGATACCTTCACGAGCTCTTCCTTGTCCCCTCACGGAGGTGAAATCAAGGGGCTAGTTCTTAGTTCTGCACTACATTCTTTTCTGTAGATTCGCTCACTTTGCATAGCCCCAAACATCAATTTATTCGCATAACCCACTTTTCACACAGCAACATTTTAATCCAAGTGTTCAAAGACTTACGTACCTACCTCGCGGTCCTTTGAGGAAGCGTCGCTCTGCTTCGCCATAGCTGACTGAAGTATCTACCGCGAACTCAGTGATGAATCCTCCTATAATTTGATTGAGCCAGTGATCAACAGCGTGCGCGATCTTATCCTTTGATGCTTCCTGTTGACCATTGCGTGTCAACTACCCATAGCAGTACACCCCCTTTTTTCGCAAAAAGGGGCAGCGCTTGATCGAGATGTTCGTGCCATTCAACAGTCATCGTCTTTCTCTTGATCTTATTAAAGTTGTAAACCCAGTCTGCATTTTGATGTAAATAATCTTAGCAGAGCTGAGTCATGTATGTAAACTACCTAGGTGGACCTAATTTTCTAATGGTAATCTTCACTCCGGAAGGTTTTTCGTCTCACCGATCCATGATCGGCAGAGTTTTCTTTCAACCTAACCCCAAAGCCGAAATGAATTTTATCATTAGAGTCTTAGGAGAATCCTAGTGTGTTAATCTGCTAGATTATGTTTGGTCGCAGAAACTGGGTGATTCTTATGAGGGTCTGTCAAAGGGCTTTTCCCCCTTAAAAGATGTAAAATTTTGTAAAAGTCATGATGTAAAGAGTCTTGAGGGTTGAAAAATGTTAACCCGCTCATGCGTATTAAGTCTAGGTCATAGGGAAATTTCTACAAAGGCTTGTTTGATGATCCATAAAAAATAAATAAAAGTAAAATAATAAAAATAATACATAAATAATAAATATAAATCATAAAAAATTTAAAAATAAATAAAATAATAATTATTTTGAAATTTTTTAAAATTCGACGGATGAGATTAAGAGATGTCTTGATCCCTCATCGGACTGGTCGAAGAATCGCTTTGTCGTGGATTCACTCAAACCTAGCCGTTGGGGATTTTTCCTTAAATAGGGTGCCTAAGGGTCATTGAGATCATCAGATTGGATCTGAGTTTTTTGGCTTGAAGAAAGCTTCTCTTATTAAATATTTTCTGAGTGCTAAATAAAGAAAGACTTTGGGGTCCAAAAAGCTTGCTGGTGTACTCTCTTGAAGTGCTGTGAGCCATTTCATTTTCTGCATATTTTAATTTTCAGCCATTAATAACAGCTTAATGAAGAGTATTTTTGAGCATAGGTATCTTGTTCACATGCTAGGGTTTGAATGGTATTAGGGTTTCTGAAGTAATGGCAAGTATCTCTATCGCATTGGAGTTCTAGTACTATTTTTTCTCTCTTTGTTGATGGTTAAAGTGAGCTGTGCAGGAAAATCTTGTTGAAGAAGATCAGTGGGTGTTTGGGGAAGTTCTCGGCTGAACTAGCCAACTCCCGCAAGCACTTTTTGCAGAGCCTAGCTAGTTTTGATCCTGGGTTAACCATTTACTTTGTTTTATTATTTGCATGAGAGATTTCTAAAGCATTTCATTAGCAAATCTGAAGTTTTTCTGAAAATTATCTGTTGATAACTGACAAATCTGGCTTTGTAGAGCTATAATTTTTTGAAATTTTTAATCGGTTTGCAGGGTTTCATTTTGAATTTTGCATATATACTTTACAGATGTTTGGGTTTTCCATTTGCAGGTTGCAGGTCTGAGATAAATTCTTGTGGAAAATTAGTTTTTGCTGCAGGGTCCCTTTTCTGGTTTTTCGAGGGTTTTAAATTTTTGTTGCCTTCAGATCTGGAATTCTATTGCGAGGGTTTCAT